>JABUQX010073471.1:17500-40000 GCA_015478945.1 Trachelipus rathkii
CACACACATACACACACACGCCCACTCACTTACACACACATAACGTATAATTTATTAAAACATTTTATGTTTTAATTAAACACGTACATTTATATTACTCATTCAAATATAACTAAAATTATTTCAAAGTTTCTTAAAACTTCTATAATAAATCAATCATTATCTTTGAACAAAGAATTTATTATTAACTGTTAATACTTTTTGTTTATAAATTTTATAACTATCAAGTTTTATAATAACTTTTACTAAAATTTTATGAAATTTTATTAAAAACATATATTTTACGTACCTTAAAGCAATAAATCAGTAAATCAGTAAGGGCAGCCCCTAGCACCCCTCTACACCAAGCTATGCCACGTTTTGTTCTATTGACTTACTGCTTTACATCATCTTTAGCCATGTAATAAGTATAAAAATAACAAAATAAGTTCTTCTCTGCTAACATAACATGTATTTTATTAAAATCATTCTAAGTTTTTATTTAAAAATAACAATTATTCACTTACATTTATAGTTTTTTAAATAATTCGGATTTTCTTTATTATTATTATTATTATTACTAATGTACATTGACAATCCATCACGAGAAAACACAACAACCCGCACTCCTTACAGATACGAAACTGACCTCTCTCTGTAAAATGTGGTGCAATAACTACGTTAGGCCTAAATTTAGGCCTAAATTTAGGATAAGCCTTTTTGTATCCCAGGCTGATTTAAGCCTAATACCAGGTCAAAAGGTAATTCCAGTATAGACAAGAATCATTGTTATTATTATTATTTTTATAAATATATTTCAAACTGAAACATGCTGGATCGGTAAGATCCTTTAAGCAGGTAAGAAGGAAATGTTTTCCTTACTTGTGATTGGTCGGAGTAATCCTTATCTCTATATGACCTCGTATGTGATTGGTCGAGAATTATTTTATCGCTTTTTGGTTTTAAGGTATGTAAAAACATGTTTTTTCATATCCTTAGCCTTACCTGTGATTGGATGAAAATTAACTTTGTTCTTTAAACTTGTATTTGAGCAGGTGCGTTTTATTATCTTTTAGACCCAAACTCATTTTAAAATCATAGTCATTTTAGCTGTTAAGCGGTGCACAAGTTATCTGATTTGTATTAAAAGTGTTTTATTTTTACTAAGTGTATATCATATTTATAATAAATACTTACATTGAGGAATAATTATTAATTTCACTAGAATAGATAATAATTAATTCACTAGATTTATAGTAGATCACGTGAAGCAAAACGCAAGAGCGCCCGCAAGCGCGACCCGGTGCGGAACCGACGCATGAACCCGCCGCCGTAATATTACTACGCGGTCGCGAAAATATGGAGCGTTGTATTTAAAGTGGTAGGGCTTACATCCTAGAGGATGGTATCTTTTGTACACCGTCGCATTCAGTATGTATAATATTAGTTTGTGTACTGGATCAAGGTATATTTACGAACCTTATAACATATGCTCAAGCGCATTAGTTTATTTAAAATCCTGGTATATCAGTGTTTATTACAAACCAAGTGAGATATTCTCGATGGTTACCGAATGCATACAACTGCTGATATAGAAGAGGTTATGAACTTACATACTTCGAAGTAATTTTGAAGTATAATAATATGATACCAATACTGGAAGTCCATAAAGAGAAATTACGGTTTGTACAAGGAGGGGAAGTTTATTATGCATGTACACACATTGTGTATTTAACTAATATAGTAACATAGTAATTATGTAATAATATTTTAGAATAAACAACTTTTTCATAACTTATACACAGAGAAGATTAAAATCGTAAAGACATACCTTGAAAAGTGAGGGTATGGGACAACTTCTATACATTAACTCTACGTCCTATGTAGGTGTAGCTTTAAGGCATATAAAACTTGTTTTACATATCTTAAAGTAATAAGATCTTAAAGCCATACCACAAAGAGGAACATGCCCAGCGTCACACCCGGACTAATTGTTCTATTTCCCTCAAGGAATTATAACTTTAGGATAAATAAAACAAACTGTTTTTCTACAAAACAAAATGTTCTTTTCAAAACTAAATGCTTTTCAAGAACCTTTACCAGTGAAATGGTATTTTCTATAAATAAAATTAAAAATGTTCAAGTAAGAAATAAAATGAACGTCTCATAATATGGGGAACGGTATATTTGAAAATACAAAATGATGTAATGAAAGTTTACAACGGCATATCATAAAGAAAATATTTTCGCGACCGCGTAGTAATATTACGGCGGCGGATTCATGCGTCGGTTCCGCACCGGGTCGCGCTTGCGGGCGCTCTTGCGTTTTGCTTCACGTGATCTACTATAAATCTAGTGAATTAATTATTATCTATTCTAGTGAAATTAATAATTATTCCTCAATGTAAGTATTTATTATAAATATGATATACACTTAGTAAAAATAAAACACTTTTAATACAAATCAGATAACTTGTGCACCGCTTAACAGCTAAAATGACTATGATTTTAAAATGAGTTTGGGTCTAAAAGATAATAAAACGCACCTGCTCAAATACAAGTTTAAAGAACAAAGTTAATTTTCATCCAATCACAGGTAAGGCTCAGGATATGAAAAAACATGTTTTTTCATACCTTAAAACCAAAAAGCGATAAAATAATTCTCGACCAATCACATACGAGGTCATATAGAGATAAGGATTACTCCGACCAATCACAAGTAAGGAAAACATTTCCTTCTTACCTGCTTAAAGGATCTTACCGATCCAGCATGTTTCAGTTTGAAATATATTTATAAAAATAATAATAATAACAATGATTCTTGTCTATACTGGAATTACCTTTTGACCTGGTATTGAAACCAAATCAGCCTGGGATACAGGCTTGTATCACTAAATTGGGCTAACGGCATTGCACCACATTTTACAGAGAGAGGTCAGTTTCGTATCTGTAAGGAGTGCGGGTTGTTGTGTTTTCTCGTGGTGGATTGTCAATGTACATAGATAATAATAATAATAAAGAAAATCCGAATTATTTAAAAAACTTTGAAATATTTTTAGTTAACATCGAGCGAATAATATAATGTAAGTGAATAATTGTTATTTTTAAATAAAAACTTAGAATGATTTTAATAAAATACATGTTATGTTAGCAGAGAAGAACTTATTTTGTTATTTTTATACTTATTACATGGCTAAAGATGATGTAAAGCAGTAAGTCAATAGAACAAAACGTGGCATAGCTTGATGTAGAGGGGTGCTAGGGGCCGGCCTTACTGATTTACTGATTTATTGCTTTAAGGTACGTAAAATATATGTTTTTAATAAAATTTCATAAAATTTTAGTAAAAGTTATTTTAAAACTTGATAGTTATAAAATTTATAAACAAAAAGTATTAACAGTTAATAATAAATTCTTTGTTCAAAGATAATGATTGATTTATTATAGAAGTTTTAAGAAACTTTGAAATAATTTTAGTTATATTTGAATGAGTAATATAAATGTACGTGTTTAATTAAAACATAAAATGTTTTAATAAATTATACGTTATGTGTGTAAGTGAGTGGGCGCGTGTGTGTGTATGTGTGTGTGTGTGTGTATGTGTGTGTGTATGTGTGTGTGTGTGTGTGTATGTGTATGTGTGCTCTAAATAATAATAAACAATAGGCATGAAGTAAATAACACTAAGTTAATAATAAAAATAAAAATAAAATGTTTTAATAAATTATACGTAATATGTATAAGTGTAAGTATGTGTGTGTGTGTGTGTGTGTGTGTGTGTGTGTGTGTGTGTGTGTGTGTGTGTGTGCGTGTGTGTATGTGTGTTCTAAATAATAATAACAATAGACATGAAGTAAATAACACTAAGTATAATAATAAAAATAAAAATAATAAAAATAATAAAAATAATAATAAAAATAAATAAAAATAATAAAATAAATAAAAAGTATTAAAACAAAATAAAAAAACATAATGTTAATAAATATATGAGTTAAAGCAGTAAAACATATGAGTTAAAGCAGTAAAACATATGAGTTAAAGCAGTAAAACATGAGTTAAAGCAGTAAAGCAGTAAAACAAAAGCATACTAAGCCCTTTGTTGCTAGGTCACACCTCTATTGATTTACTGATTTACTGCTTTAAGGTATGTAATGTTAATAAATATGAGTTAAAGCAGTAAAACATATGAGTTAAAGCAGTAAAACATGAGTTAAAGCAGTAAAACAGTAAAACAAAAGCATACTAATCCCCTTGTTGCTATGTAACACCTCTATTGATTTACTGATTTACTGTTTTAAGGTATGTAATGTTAATAAATATATGTTAAAGCAGTAAAACATATGAAAGCAGTAAAAACATGAGTTAAAGCAGTAAAACAATGTAAAACAAAGCATACTAATCCCCTTGTTGCTATGTAGCACCTCTATTGATTTACTGATTTACTGCTTTAAGGTATGTAATGTTAATAAATATATGAGTTAAAGCAGTAAAACATATGAGTTAAAGCAGTAAAACATGAGTTAAAGCAGTAAAACAGTAAAACAAAAGCATACTAATCCCCTTGTTGCTATGTAACACCTCTATTGATTTACTGATTTACTGCTTTAAGGTATGTAATGTTAATAAATATATGAGTTAAAGCAGTAAAACATATGAGTTAAAGCAGTAAAACATGAGTTAAAGCAGTAAAACAGTAAAACAAAAGCATACTAATCCCTTAGGTGTTAGGTAACACCTCTATTGATTTACTGATTTACTGCTTTAAGGTATGTAATGTTAATGTTTTTAATAAAATTTCGTACAATTGCAGTAAAATAAAATGATTATATATCAGCCACTCTGGCTTTTTCTTCTTTTCTCCTTCCTCATTCTTTTTCATTATTTATATTGGTATAACTTCTTAAATAGATTTCTAATTTTTAATGTTATTGCTCAGCTTTTCCTGGTTTTAGAGTGTAACTACACGTCCTCAGTACTCGACTCATCAATTGTAAATTAGTCGCTGATGGGGCTTTACCCCAAACGCTCCTCTGGTTACCGTTCCTTGATCCATGACTCATTTTTATTTTAAGTAAAAGGTGTATATGTGTGTGTAAGTGAGTGGGCGCGTGTGTGCATAAGTGTCATAGTGTGTGTAGGCGGGGGTGTAGGTGTGAGCTAGGGTGTATGTATCTAGGGGGGGTGTATGTGTGTATAATGTGTAGGTGTAGGTGTGAGCTAGGGTGGGTGTATGTATCTAGGGTGGGTGTATGTGTGTATAAGTGTCATAGTGTGTGTAGATGTAGGTGTGAGCTAGGGTTGGTGTATGTATCCATGGTAGTGTTGGTAAGGGTGGGTGTGTGTATATAGGGAGGGTGTATGTGTCTAGGCATGTGTGTGTGTGGATGTGTGTAGGTGTAGGTGTGAGTGTAAGTGCCTCTTTGTGGGTGTATGTGTGTATAAGTAGCCTAGCGGGGGTGTGTGTGTATATATAAATATCGTAACGTGTGTGTGTGTAAGTATGTGTGTATGTGTGTGTGTAAGTATGTGTATATGTATGTATGTGTGTGTGTGTGTGTTTGTGTGTTCTTGGTTTACTATCTCTCTCTCTCTCTCTCTCTCTCTCTCTCTCTCTCTCTCTCTCTCTCTCTCTCTCTCTCTCTCTCTCTCTCTCTCTCTCTCTCTCTCTCTCTCTCTCTCTCTCTCTCTCTCTCTCGTTGTATATATATATATATATATATATATATATATATATATATATATATATATATATATATATATATATATATATATATATATATATATATATATATATATATATATATATATATATATATAAAATGCAAATTGATATAAAATTTCCAGATTTAATTTGGGAAAAGTATGGAAATAGCTGATTCCAAATTTTTGCTATGTATAAGATCTTTTATATGTAAGGACTAAATGTTTATATATTAATGGGCATTCAGACGGAGCCCAATCTGTTAAGTCCTATACACTTCCTTAAGAGGCTACGGGTCGAGTTCCAGTTCTGTCAGTGACATGGAGAGTCACTTTTTTAAATTCCCGCAATTTAATGTTATTCCTTGCGGGTGGGATGATTCGCATCAGAAGATAGAAGATGTTATGCGCAAGCGCATGATGCATATACATGTATGCGCAAACGCATGGTACATATACATGACTAAGTAGTAGTATAAAATGACATGTGGTGACCATTCCTTAAAGAGGGCCCAAGGGGTTCAGGATACCTGTGAAACCTTCCAGAAGAGTACAAGAGCATATATATATATATATATATATATATATATATATATATATATATATATATATATATATATATATATATATATATATATATATATATATATATATATATACGGTGTATAAAACATAGCATATATAGATAGTGAAAGGCAAATTTGAAAATAGATTCAATGAAAACTATGGTATAGGGGATTAGGAAGACCTCCTTGGAGAGCACAGACAGATAAAGCAGTCACGGTGAATGGAATGGGTATTGAGATACGGTGAATGGAGAGTCGCGGATAACGGAACGGGGTAGGAGGGATGGACTGGGATGGTTGGAGTGTGTGTGTGTGTGTGCATAAGGGTGAGTGTATGTGTCTATGGATGCATTCGTGGATATGAAAAATACATTCATGATCCTACGGGAAATAAACTGATATATTTCGGATTAAAAAGGATCATGAAGGTAGATGAGTAATAGAAAAAAACGAGGATGCGAAAAAGCGAAAAAGACGATCCGGCGTGGTGCAGTGCGGTGCGGTGCGGTGTTGCGCGGTTCGGCGCGGTTCGGCAGGGCCTTGCGGTTAAGCGAAAACGCGTTGGTGAACTCGAACCCCCCCCTTACCTTAAGGGGGGGGGGAAAAATCCGCGAAAAAAAAAAAAATAAATAAAAAAAAAAAAATAAAATAAATAAAATCTAAAAAATAAAAAAAAAAATAAAATCTAAAAAATAAAAAATAAAAAAAAGCACTAAAAAACACCCATGAAAGTACGTGAGTATTAAAAAATATCCACCTGACCAGCGATTGTGCTCATCGCTGGTCATGTGGTTTCTCACCCCCCACTTTGTGTAACTATACTACTGCCCTAACTCTCCTCAAATAATCCTACATCAGGTAACTGCTGAATAGGGATTCTCTTCTACGGGTATTGACTTGGACAATCGCATTGAAAAAGATCCAACCTCCCTTAAGTAGATTTTAAGCTGCAGACCTCCAACTTGAAATATTATTAAAACAAGAGTTTGTCAAAAGAACTGAGTTGGGACTTTTTCTCGCTTCACACTATTTTTTTTTTTTTTTTTATTTGAAAATTATTTGCTAATATTTTGTAATTTTTAAAATAAAAATCTTAAAATGAAAAATATCAAATTCTAAGATTTGTCACGGTCTCGAGATCCACATTTTTTCTTTCCTCTTTTCCATCTCTAAATCAACTTCATGCAAGAAGTTTATTTCTTCAGCTAGATGGTGAATAAATACTTTAAATTTTTTTCTCTTTCGCTTTCCTTGTCATTCGTCTTCTGATTTTTACCGTTTCCTTCTGGGATAATTGCGACTTTCCTCGGCAACGTCCAAACCAATATATATATATATATATATATATATATATATATATATATTTTATTCTTATATATATATATATATATATATATATAACTCTCTCTATATAACATATATATATATATATATATATATATAGTTCTTTCTCTATATATATATATATATATATATATATATATATATATATATATATATTCACCTTTTCACCATCCCCTCTGGTAGATCTGTATTGACCTGTCAGGTGTCGCCTCTGCAGAACCTCCTCCAGTGGTTTCTATCTTCGTACATTCTTCTCTCCTCCACATCCACCATAGACACTCCTCTGACGTTCATCGCATCTTCCACCGCATCCCTCCATCTTTTCTTCGGTCTGCCCGCAGGTCTACGGCCCACCGGCGTCCACTCCAGCATCTTTCTTGGTCCAGTTTCCTCTTCCATTCTCTTGAGGTGTCCATACCATCTCAGTTGATTCTGTTGTATTTGTTTAGTTATTGATCCAATTCTCAGCTCTCTCCGTATTTCCTCACTTCTCCGCCTATCTCTCAGGGTAACTCCTTCAATCAATCTCAGCACCCTCATCTCCGCCGCCTCCACTCTTCTCATTTGTGTTGTGTTCAGTGCCCAGCATTCCGATCCATACACTAGTAATGGTCTCAGTATTGTTTTATATATCACCATTTTCACTTCTTTTGGTATAGCTGTTTCTTTCAGTACTGGGTATAATGCTCCTACGTTCTGAGAGAACTTCTTTATCCTCTCGCCTATCTCTCCTCCCTGACCTCCTTTCCCTTCCATCATCACTCCCAAGTATTTGAACTTATCCACCTGCTGTAGTCCTCTTCCTTCTATATTGATGTTCAGTTCTGTTCTTTCCCTAGCTATTCTCATTACCTCCGTCTTCTCCGTGTTCATCTTCATACCAATTTCTCCCATTTGGGCATCCCATCTGTTCAGCATTTCCTGCAGGTCCGCTCCCTCGCCTGCTATCAATGCTGCATCATCTGCGTATAGTAGTGTGTGCTCATTGTCTACCTGTCTACATATTCTCTTCAGTCCGTAGTCCATGTATAATATGAATAGCAGGGGCGAGAGTACACTGCCCTGTCTCACTCCTGAACTCACCTCAAACCATCCTTCTTCTCTTACTTCTCCCCTTATTTTATTTCTTGTACGGCAGTATGTACTTTTTATTGCTCTTTTTAATTTTTGTGGTATTTCATACTCTTGTTCGTCCAGTGCTCTCCATAGCTTTTCCCTATCAATACTATCAAAGGCTTTTTCAAAGTCTACAAACGCCACATCTGCTCCTTTATTCCATTCTATTGTTTTTTCTATCATCATTTTCATGTAGAAGATTGGATCCATTGTACTTTTTCCCGCTCTGAAGCCATACTGCCAACTTCCTAGTTTATCTTCAACTTTGATTCTCAGTCTTCTTTCCAATATTCTCTCGTATATTTTACTAGCAACATTCAGTAAAGCTATCCCTCTGTAGTTGTTACAAATTCTTTTGTCTCCTTTCTTGTATATAGGGCAAATCACCGCTCTACTCCATTCGTCAGGTATTCTCTCTTTGTCCCATATCTCATTCAGTAATTCTAGTAGCCATACTTCCACTCCTTCTCCAGTCTTGTATAATTCAGCATTCAGTCCATCGGTTCCTGGGCTTTTTCCATTTCTTAGCGTTTTAATTGCCTCTCTTATTTCCTCCAGCAATATCCCCTCTGTCCTTTCTCCTTCCTCCACCACCTCCCGTTCCCTCTCCATCTGCACCTCCTCAACCTCAAATCTCAACAATTCCTCAAAGTATTCTCTCCATCTTTCCAACACCTCCTCCTCCCCTACCAACGTTTCTCCCTCCTTATTCATTATGACGTGCGTTTCTGGTTCTTTCGAGGTTCTCATACTTTTAGCCAATCCATAGATTAATTTTTTTGTTCCCATTATGTTCTCCTTCAGTTCCGACCCTATTTTTACCCATGATTGCTTCATACTCCTTCTTTTTATCCTTTCTGCAATGTTTCTGGCTTCAACATAATCCAATCTATTTTCTTCAGTTTTTACTTTCATCCATTTCCTGTATGCTCTATTCTTATCAGTTATGGCAGCCTTCACTTCATCGTTCCACCATGCTGTCTTTTTCCTCCTCCCTCTACTTATTCTCTTTTCTCCCAGGACCTCTTTTGCTGTTCCCATCAAATTTTTCTTAAATTTATTCCATTTTTCATCTATTGTTTCTCTCATATTTCCTACTTGCATCTTTCTTCTTTTTAAGGTCTCATCAAATTTCTCCTTTGTTGCCTGGTCCTTTAGCTCTTCTAGCAGATATCTCTTTTTAACTAATTTCCTCGGCTTATCTCTCTCTCTCCATCTCAGTATCCCAATTACCATCCTGTGGTCCGAATCCAAGGATACGTTCGGTAGGCTCTTCACGTCCATAAATATATTCTTTTTATTGGTCAAAACTAAATCTATCATTGATTTTTCCACGTATCTTTCTAAATCCGCACTCCATCTGTACCAGGTCCACTTTTTACTTTCTTCATGTTGGAAGCATGTGTTCATGAAAGTTAATCCGTTTCTCACTGCAAAATCTATCATCAGTTCCCCCTCTTCATTCCTGTCTCCCACTCCGAAAGCCCCCATGACTCTCTCTTCTCCCTCTCTTCTAGTTCCAATATGTGCATTCAGGTCTCCAATTATGATCTTTGTCTCTCCTCCAATCCTATCGTACAGCAGTTGAAGTTCTTCTCTAAATCTCTCCTTTTCCTCCCTTGGTCTTCCCCTATGTGGGGCGTATGTTTGTATTATACTTAATCTCTCTCCTCTGACCTTCATCGTAATAGCCATCAATCTTTCATTTATCAGTATCGTTTCTGTTATATTCTTGTAGATATCCGGTTTCACTAAGATCGCCACACCGTGTCTTTTTTCTTCTTGCAATCCCTTATATATCAGTACATAGTCTTCATGTATTCTCCTAGTACCCTCTCCCTCGTATCTCGTTTCACACATTCCCATCACGTCCAATCTTCTCTCCTTCATTAAGTCTACAATTTCCTCCTCCTTACCTCTCAACGTACTCACGTTAATTGTGCAAATCCTATAGTACAAATCCTTATTTCTTAGTCCAATTTCTCGCCGGTTCATCAACCTTGGATCAGTCCTGTTCCGAGGCATCACATTGGGTTCT
The DNA here is from genome assembly GCA_015478945.1 of Trachelipus rathkii. Lineage (NCBI taxonomy): Eukaryota > Metazoa > Arthropoda > Malacostraca > Isopoda > Trachelipodidae > Trachelipus > Trachelipus rathkii. The sequence continues at coordinate 28,244 of JABUQX010073471.1, forward strand.
TGAGCAAGTGGGATTTCGGGTAGCGGCTTGCTGGGCCTGTCCTACCCTAGCCAGAGCTCCGTTAGTCGAGTCCAGGGTACACGACGAGGACGTGGAGTTGGGCTTTGTACCCCATATATATATATATATATATATATATATATATATATATATATATATATATATATATATATATATATATATAACATATATATATATATATATATATATATATATATATATATATATATATACAGAGGTGGGCATGATTTTGATTTTCAAAATCAAATCATGATTTTAAAATCAAAATCATGATTTGATTTTGATTTTGAAAATCACCAGTTCTGAGGTGATTTTGATTTTGATTTAAAATCACGAAAATCCATGTGATTTTGATTTTAGAAATCAAGAAAATCACTAAAATCACTGAAATGTAAAGTTAATTTAAATAACATTTTCCCTGATTTATGTAACTCCGTGAAATATTCACAAGAAATTTTCCTTCATCTATTCTTTCATTTAACCCATATTCATACAGTTGGAAATTGAAGTTAAAAAAAAAACACAACCTTTTATCTCAATCTTAAAATTTTTACAAATTACTTTTCGGTCAACTTACGCAACATAAAAGCAAGCGCACTTTGAATTTTGTTCCATTCGCTTTTTCATCATCATAGTGAGCAGGTCGCTCTCCGCAGGCCTACATTTACAATTCGTAAAGAAAGTTATGTCTGAACACCACTTTGAACTTAAGCAGGCTCCTACAACTCCAGGGACAAAATATTTTAAACGAAGTTCAGAAGAATATTCAACACTTTTGGATACTTTAAATATTGACAAGAAGGATGTACCCTTCATTTTACGTGGCGAGTATTTCCAAATTGTGGATTTAAACGGACGAAAGGTGAAGGCTGTTTGTATGAAATGTATCGGGGTACAAGTTCTGTCAGCATCTATAGAAGCAACAAGTAATCTTCTTAGACATATGAAGGTTAGTTTATTAAATATCTAATGTTTGCAAGTTGCAAATATCTGTAAGGAAAATAGCATCTTCAGATGTGGAGATGGAAGAAAGATGTAGTGACAGTGGAGAAGACGATTTCTTCAAATCTTTAGAAGGTTCATCGAAAACTCTTCACAACAAAGAAGATTTGGAAGTACTCAATTATTTTCAAGACCCAAGTAAAAATGTATCATCTTTACTAAAGTATCCTTATGTATTAAGAATTTTTAAACAATATAATACTCCTCTTCCATCATCAGCACCCGTAGAAAGGCTCTTTTCATTTGCAGGAATGATAAACAACCCCAAGAGGACAAAACTTTCAGATAAAAAATTCGAACAGCTCGTTTTATTAAAAGCAAATTTAAAGTTTAATGAAATTTAGAACATGCTTTATTATATATATATATATATATATATATATATATATATATATATATATATATATATATATATATATATATATATATATGCTATATATATATATATATAACTCTTCTAACTGTATATATATATATATATATATCACCTTATATATATATATATATATATATATATATATATATATATATATATATATATATATATATATATATATATATATATATAATAAAAGTGATTTTGAGAGTGATTTTGAAAATCCTTTAAATGCAGAGGTGATTTGAGTGATTTTGATCAAATCACCGACTAAAGGTGATTTGAGTTTTGATTTTAAAATCACTGTTTTGGAGTGATTTTGATTTTGATTTCGGAATTACTTTTTAGAGTAACGATGCCCACCTCTATATATATATATATATATATATATATATATATATATATATATATATATATATATATATAAAAAGAAATAAAAATATATATATATATGTATTATATATATATATATATATATATATAAATATATATATATATATATATATATATATATATATATATATATATAATAATATATACATATATAAATATAGATATTTACTTATACATATATACACACACATATTATATATATATATATATATATATATAACATGGATAAATATAATAATTTAATGATATATATATATATATATATATATATATATATTTATTTACAACATATATATATATATAATATATATATAAATATATATATATATATATATATATATATATATATATATATATATATATATATATATAATAAAAAGAAAAATATATATATATATATATATTTAAAAAAATATATATATATATATATATATATATATATATATATATATATATATATATATATATATATATATATATATATATATATATATATATATATATATATATATATATATATATAAATAGCAAGAATGACCAAGACATATTTAAACATTTTAAAAGAAATATTTATTACCGACTAGTTTCGGGTAAGACAACAGCTTCCCATTTTCAAGGTTGATAATACAATGATAAGAAATATACAAAATAAATAGTATAAAATTAAAATTAAAATAAATAATATTAAACTTATTGATTAAAGTATAGACTTGTAAAAAAGTTCACGAATGAGACAAAATTTCACTTCAGTAGTATTAAGCTATTAATATTTAAATTTTCATTTAATTTTGGTTTAAGATGCCAAATATATAAGGATTCCAACAAAAGAAGATCAGGTTCCTCAGCTTGGGCTAATATACTAAAATTGGTATCATGTATATGATGGTTTTCACGGAGAGAATGAGCATTTATAGCTGAAAAGGGAGGATGATGAAGATGATCTAGGGTTCTAAATGATATACCTCTATGTTCTGCAATACGAGTGGAAAGGTTTCTAATAGTCTTTCCTATGTAGGTGGCATCACAGTCACCACACTTATATTGATAAATTACTGAAGAACACAGAGGAATAGGAAGTTTATCTTTGAATCTAAAATAACTTCCAATTTTCATTTCACTAGAGAATATTAACTTAAATTTGAACTGAGGAAAGTTTGTTTTTAAAAGTGAATCAATTTTACGTCGAATTTCATAACTCATTCTTCCCATGAAAGGTAACTTCATATACAGGATATCCTTGGGAACTATCATCCGAGTAAGAGGTTTATTTGTAAATTTTGAAGAAAGTACTTTACGGAATGTTTTTTCAATCAAAAATTCTGGGAACCCATTCTTCATAAATAACGATTTCAGGAATTCTAGTTCATTTGAGAAATTGACATAAGAGGATGAAATCTTGTATCCCCTATCAAAAAGTGTCTTGATTAAGTTAATTTTAAAAATATGAGGAATGAAAAAATTAAAAAATTTAATATATATATATATATATATATATATATATATATATATATATATATATATATATATATATATATATATATATATATATATATATATATATATATATATATACTATATATATATATATATATATATATATATATATATATATATATATATAATTATTACCTATCGGATCAAGTATATTTGAAATATCGATATATTTGAAATATCGAAAAGAAGCTAGGAAAATGATAAAATACGAAAGTTTGATTTTAAATTTAGCGAAGTAACTTTTTTACATATATATATATATATATATATATATATATATATATATATATATATATATATATATATATATATATATATATATATATATATATATATATATATATATATATATATATATATATAAAAAAAAAACTATATATACATATATATATATATATATATATATATAAGTATTCTATATATATATATATATATATATATATATATATATATATATATATATCAAAGGCGACTCCTATACTCGTGCTGCTCGTGCTTAGCACGAGTTAACATTATAGAAACGATCGATCTTTTACAAATTTCATAATGTTACGATAAAATTCTCTTATTTTTTTGCGAAAATTGGTCAAATGAATGAAAATATTACATAATAAATATAAAAGATTATGTAAAATTGAAGCAAAGAGTGTAAGAATCATCGCTATTAAATAATGCTATTTTTCAATCCATTAAAAAAGGTGACTGTTCGTGCTCAAATCGAATAACGGAGATTGTATTTTTGTGAATTGAAATATCTACGGAAAGTACGACACTTACAGAAAAACGAATTACAATCAGCGTGTAAAAGTTGTTACAAAAATGTAAAGAAAATAATAATAAAAAATTTTTAAAATAAAAATAATTTAGGGGGCTCGAGCCGACGGGGGACATGGGGGGGACGTTTTCCATACCCGTAGGAGAGGGGCGGAGGAACCGCGGCTGCAAATACCAAGGGGGTTCCGGAGACCCTCTCACTCGGAGGGGGAAATGGTCTGCCCTGTCGTTTCCCCGGAAGACCAGAGACCCCGACTTTCCTGCCATCTTTGCGGTTTACCCTTGGGTATTCCTTTAGTTAAAAAAAAAAAAAAAAATTAAAAACTGACGGAGTCGTAAAAACGTAACTGGTCCTATATATATTTTTGAATCATGTTTTTCACCCCTAAATTGATTGCTAGGATCATATACTAGAAATATATTAAAAAAAAAAAACAAAAAAAAAAATCAAAACTGACGGAGTCTTAAAACATAACAGGTCCAAAAAAAATTTATACTAATAACATATTTGGAATCAGCGTATGAACTTTTTTAAGGGGCTCGAGCCGACGGTGGGACAGAGGGGGACGATTTCCATACCCTGTCCCGTAGGGGGCCCGCGACACCCAAATACCAAGAGCGGGGGTTCCGGAGACTCTCCCGGAGGGAGGGAAATAGTCCTACCCCGTCGTCCCAAGGAGGCCGAGAGACCCCGACTCTTTGCATCTTTGCGGTTTACCCTGGGGTATTCTTTTAGTTAAAAAAAAAAAAATTTCATACAAATTTCATACGCTGATTCCATATATGTTAGTAGTTTTCTTGTACCTATCGTAGTTTTGGAGATATAAAAAAAAAAAAAAATCATTTTCCATACAAATTTCATACGCTGATTCCATATATGTTATCAGTTTTCTTGTACCTATCTTAGTTTTAGAGATATCATGCGGGTGACTTACTTAGTTTCACCTGGGTTAGGTTAGGTTAACTTAATTAAGTTTTGTTAGAATCCTTTGGGAGAAGCTGAAAATTCACGTGTACATGTTTTACAACGAAAAAAGAACTTTTCGCTTTTTTTCTTAATGTCACATTCAATATTGCATGCGTTACATTTCTTATTCGTCACAATTAATTGGAAATATTGCAAAAAACTTAAAAGTGACCAGTCACTTGAACAAATTTCGAATATGTCACTTACATTCATTTCTGCTAAATACTAATAATTTACGCGTTCTAATATAAATTTATAGTTTAATTTTTTTTTTGTAAAAAAAGTGAAGCTACTTTTCGCTCATTTTTTGGTGTTTTTTATTTTCTTTTAAATTTAACTTCTATTCATTCTATTCAATTAATTGGAAATTATATCGAAATATAATCGATATACAGTAAAATCTACAATCATACGATAGGTAAGAAAAGTTACCTTTACCTATATATATATATATATATATATATATATATATATATATATATATATATATATATATATATATATATATATATATATATATATATATATATATATATATATATATATATATATATATATATTTATTTGTTTGCTGATTTTTTAGATTTTAGCACGTAGACCTTCGACTTATACTGTCATTTTTTTCGCATCCGCGGATGCGGATGTTTGATTTTAATATCCGCGGATGCGGATGCGGATGTTTGATATATATATATATATATATATATATATATATATATATATATATTCTATATATATATATATATATATATATATATATATATATATATATATATATATATATATATATATATATATATATATATATATTTCGATTTTTAGCAACAATACCCAGCAAAAATTCCAGTAGGTTCCAGTGGGTTTTAAGATAAATTGTCTTAAATCCTACAGGAACCTGGACTTTTTACTGGATTTTTTTTCTGGGTATTAATATAATTGTGTTACCAGGGTACGGGACTGGGACCCAACTCAAATGCACCCCACCAACCTCTTTCCCCAACCTTCGCCCTTAATGAAAGAGATTTTACAATGGATTATATACTTTTTGCACTAGTATTGAAATTCAAATATAGGAAGGTTGGGCTTGAGAAACATCAATTTTTCTGCTGAAAGCCCAGCATTGCTAAATACTCTCTAACTTGGAACATAAGTTGGAGGACAGGCCAAGTATTTCCTTACAAGTTTACTCAAGCCTGGGTAAAGATTTTGCTTAACTTTCCACCAACTGATTTGATCATCATTTGAATCTAATCGTTTTCTTGGTGATAGTTTTCACTCATTTGCACTACATCTTTTGGTAATGCGTGTGTTTCTTCATCACTACTGGACTGTAGAAATTCTTCCAGTGAATCTGTTATTGATTTACTTGTAGAGGTGTTGGTTCTGTAGATTTCGTTTTTTCTTTTTAATGGGTGGCGAATTAATAGACTGTTCAGATTGAAGTTTTTCAACTGCAACACAAAGTAACGATTTAACTTGTTCTAATATTTATACAAAAAAACTTGCCTTTATAACGGGGATCTAAGTAAGTTGCAATAGTATGAAGGTCATTAATTTCCACAGAATCAAAGCGTTTTTCTAGCTCTAGTTTAATTACATCTTTCATTCTTTTTAAACCGTCATCATTTTCATTTGAAGAAGGTTCAAAATGCTTCCTTAGCGTTGAGATTAATGGTATTATATCGGAGACAGATGTTTTTGGTAGTTTCTTCAAATGGTTTCAATAGCTTAACGCAGTGTGATATGATGTCATTTTCCATATTAATAAGAATGTTAACTTTGGAATACAAACTGGCGTACGAAGCAAGAGGTTCTTTGAGCAATACTTCTTTCCATCATATGAAGTGTACTATTCCAGCGAATTGGAATGTCTTTGATAACATTAAGATATGGAATATCAAGCCGTTTTTGAATTACCTTCAACTCATTTTCATTTTCATTTTCTTTTTCAGATTCATCTTAAGTATTTTTATTATAAAATTCTTTATCAAATCTCGACAATAAACATCCGCGCAACATCCGCATGGCAAAGCGCGGATGCGGATCGGATGCGGATCTTTAATAATGTGCGGATGCGGATGTTACCTGCATCACTAATATATATATATATATATATATATATATATATATATATATATATATATATATATATATATATATATATATATATATATATATATATATATATATAATATATATATATATAATTAAAATATATATAAAAATATATATATATATATATATATATATATATATATATATATATATATATATATATATATATATATATATATACTACTAATGCTATATATATTTATATATATGGCAAACTAACCTAACCTAACCTAACCTAACCTAACCTAACCTAACCTAACCTAACCTAACCTAACCTAACCTAACCTAACCTAACCTAACCTAACTTAACCTAACCTAACAACCTAAATTAATTTTCATTATTATACCAGTTTGTGATCAGGAAACTTAGGAGGTTCTGGTTTTTACGCTATCCTTGTGAGGTGGTTGACTATATCCTCACTAGTCACAGTACAGTTTCTACAAATTTGCCTATATATATATATATATATATATATATATATATATATATATATATATATATATATATATATATATATATATATATATATATATATATATATATATATATATATATATATACATAATATTTTAAACCGTTCCCAAAAAGAATAGAGAAGAAAATCGCAAATGAGTGTCTATTTATGAAACTATTCAATGCTTTTCTTTAATAAACGTTATATATATATATATATATATATATATATATATATATATATATATATATATATATATATATATATATATATATATATATATATATCTCTCTTATATATATATAAATATATATACATAGATATATATATACTTTTAATTAACGTTATATATATATATATATATATATATTCTCCTACTAAAATATTAAAATATTAATGTTGGTTATTTTCAGATTCAAAATTGAAATTTAAATCTAACAATTTATGATCATTTTTATACGTTTGACCTTTCGAAATAGATTATTTCCAGTTTGAAGGATTATATTTATTAAAAAAAAATTCAAAAGATTTAAAAGTTTAATAGACAAAAATATATTTTAAATATATTTCTTATAGTATTTTTGAGTGCCTGTTAAACTGAAATATGCATAATATGTATAATATCCCAATTGTTTGCGGCTGACCAACATTTCAACTGTTTAAAATTAGTACCTGATTCTAAAAGCGGAAAAAAATGGGAGGTAACATGGAGTGTAAACTTTTTTTTAATCTTTTTGATTACACGTCACCACCACTCACGTGTAGCGTCCTTTTCAAGGAGGGGCAAAACACAAAAGGAATGAAAACGCACCCAATCCTATGCCTAACACAATTCCCTCCGGTGAGCTTAGACGTAGGCCTTAAAAAGAAGATTGAATGCAGCAGGAAAAACTGATGCTGACAAAGAGTTCCGCAGAAAAGATGTGACTGGAAAGGAGTCACCACTAAGCCAGTGCCTTTAGGTTCCAATGCTCGCACAATATTCATATGAGATCAAGGCACCTCTTGTTTTACGAGAGCAACTTAATGGTGTAGGAATACGAGAGGTCACCTCCCTCGAGTACCTGTCGTTGTAATACCCATATAAAAGAGATAATGCTCCAATGTCACGTCGTAGAGGAAGAGGGTCAAAGGTGTTTGAAAGGAGGAGACAGTTCATTAGCCCTCTAGCCTTAGCATCAACCCTATCCAACAGAAGGGTGGAATCGGAGCCACCACAAATGTGAAAACAGTATTCCATACAAGTGCGGATAACTGGATGAACTGAGCAGAAGGAAAAAATTCTGGCAATCTGAAAAGAATCCCCTAACTTTTTTGAGACCACTTTAGCAGCTGTTAATGATATGAGGTTTCAAAGACAATTTGTTGTGTATCTTCAGTCCAAGGATGGTTATGTTGCTCACAGATGAGACGTTAGAGTCGTCTAAGGACAGGAAAGTTGGGAGGTGTTTTTGAGAGGGAGATGTGAAGAAGTTGAGACTTTAAACAATTGGATTTCGCAAGATTGCGGTGACCACACCGAAAATCCCATCCAGACCGGTAAGATTTGAATCGGAAAGCTGAAGAAGGCAATTGTAGATGCAAAAGAGGGAGTAGATTTGAAATGAGTAGAAGAATATAGATTTGAGTTATTAGCATAAGAATTAGTAGAGTTAGAAGTGCAGCTGATCGTTGGTGAAAAGTAAGAATAAAGTTGGAGAAAGAACAGAACCTTGAAGAACACCGCAATTAACAAGGAAGAAGGAAAATTTCGCTCCATCAACAAGAACCGAAATGAGACGATCTGAAAGAAAGCTAGACATGAGTAAGCAAAGAGAATTAGGAAACTCAAAGGAAGGGACCTTTGAGAGTAGCGGTGCGTCCCAGAACCTTTAGATATGTCAAGCTTCACCACACAAGACTCTCCATAGTCCCATAGATCAGTGAGATAAGAGAGTATGTCACTAGCTGACCTCGAGCGTTGAAAGCTATACTGATGATCTGAAGGAAGGGAATAAGATTCATGATAATACAGGAAATGAGAGTTAATGAGAGTTTTAAATATTTTAGATTGAATATAAGTTAGAGCTATAGGACGATAGTTAGATGGATCAGAGAGGCTACCCTTTTTAGGGATCGGCTGAACAGCATGAGCGCTTTCAGCACTGAGGGAATGTATTAGTACTAAGGCGTAGAGAGTAGAGTTGAAAGAGGACAGGTGCCAGCTCAGAAGCACACTCCCTTAAAACACGGAAGGAATGCCATCAGGGCCACTAGTCTTTCTGACGTTCATGTAACTCATGATCCCATATATCTGATCATTAGTAGTGACAGCTAGGGACTTGGGATACCTGAGATAAGGAGTAAGGGGATGAGTGCCAGAATCATTCAGAGTGGAATTAGATTAAAAAAGAAGGCCAAAGAGATTAGCCTTTTCAGAAGTAGTGTTAGCAACAAAGTCGTCAGAACGAATTAAAGTGGGGAAAGGCATATTTACAGAAGTTATTAGAAATATTTTTGGCAAGAGGCCAGAAATATTTATCAGGTGAATTTAAGGTCAGGGCACTTCCTTTTAGTTAAAGCACGCTTGCCTGTCGAATATTTTTAATGAAATGATTCCTGATAGAATGAAAATTAGTAAGAGTGATAGGAGAACGAGAGGTTTTCTACGCCCAATACGCGTTGTCCCGCATCTGAATAGCAGGAGATCAAGTGTCGTCAGACCATGCATTTTGGAGAAAATGATTTAGTTGAAGATGAAATGAACCTGCTCATCCCTTCCGTGATCACGGCCTCTACCTTTTCAGTAGACACCGAGGCAACCTCTGAGTCAAAACAGGGTTAATTCTAATGTTAGTTAACAAAGAAGCAACGCAATACCCCCTAATTAATCCTATTAAATTGCCAGAAAGTTCGTTAGGGCAAGATGGAACTGCTGGAAATAAAATGTTATACTTAAGAGCTGCATAATTGTGGTTCTGAGTTACCGATAGGGAGAAATATGGCGCAGTTATAACGAGAAAGAGTAGTGGTGAAGCCTAAGTCAAGAGTGTTTAAGAATATGTGTAGGTTACCAATCAACTGTTCCAAAACATTAAGATTACTGAATGATTTAGCTTCTCTGTCACCTGTATCCACATGGGAGGAGCCCAACTATTCAGTGTCGTTTACGTTAAAATCTCCCATATAAAGAATATTAGTATTTGGATGAGAAGATGTAATAGTCTCGTGGGAGGTTGTAAGTTATTCAAAAGAACTGAAAATTAGAACATCGAAATTAGGAGATTTATGTTTTTTTATATTTATATAAGCGCAGACCACACAATTCAGTCGGAAATTGTAAAATAAGTTTCAGTTAGAGATATTTAGTTATTGGAGAAGGAATCATTGGCTGGCTGGATTTCAGACAGAATTAAAATGTTTAAAAAAGCGAATAGTGAGGTGATGTTCTTCAACAGATTCTAAATTAACAATAGAAAGTCAATAGGAAATTCACCTCTACGCCCAACCTCTCACGCGACCCAGACCACGAAACCTCGCCATTCAAAAAATGAGGAAATATATAGACACAAGCTCACACTCAAGTAACAATAATAAGACATAAAAAAATCAAATCATTAACAAACGAGTAAAAATTCAAACTCAAATTAAAAGAGAAAAAAATATTTAAAACTTGTTGGAAGTAATAAAACAATACGAAAAAAAGACAAAGTAACCTACTGTATTCGTTTTATTCTTTTCCATTTAAATATATATATATATATATATATATATATATATATATATATATATATATATATATATATATATATATATATATATATATATATATATAACTATATATATAAAAAATAACTAACATATATATATATATATATATATAATATATATATATATATATATATATATTACTCTTTATATATTTTATATATAATACATATGCTTAATGGGCCAATCTCCATTGGCAGCGACGTATGGGTTTTATTGTCGTCGGACTCACCAACTCATGGAATGATAGCGTATGCTGCGCTGATGTTCTTTCCTGTTATGTCCGAAGCATGTGTTGAAAATGTTGAAGTTGTTCGAAAAATTTGAAGATGGAGAAGGAGAAAACTAATGGAAATGTAGGATCAGTCAGAAGTAAATTGTTTGAATGGTTCCTCCATTGTTAATGATGCTGA
>JABUQX010073471.1:45000-52500 GCA_015478945.1 Trachelipus rathkii
TGAGGAAAAAAGGTAGTGACTGCTTGCCCGTTAAATGAGTCACTTAACTTCTTTTGTTCGTTTACTTAACTTTGCCTCTTTTTGTGACTGATGAAAAATATAAGTAGCCTAATAAATCGTTCTTTCTGTTGAAAATTTATACATATCTCTGTATTCAGATGAATTACATGTAAGTTGGTATTATATATATAATATATATATATATATATATATTATATATATATATATACTATAATATATACTATATTACTGATATTATTATGGACATAGTAAAGTACAATATATATTATATATAATATTATATAGATATATTATATATATATATAATAATATATATATATATATATATCTATAAATATATATATATATAATATACTATATGCGTGAATTGCACTAATAAGAAAGAACATCTATAGCTTTTCGACAAGAAGCTTTATTTAAGAATAAAGTTTAATAAATAAATTTAGACCTAAAAATAATTTTTTTTTTCATATATTCATCGGAAATATTTAGAATTTTATTTTATTTTCCCCATTTAGGGGGGGCTCGAGCCGACGGGGGACAGAGGGGGATCGAAGGCCCCCCCCAGTGTCCACTTCGGGAGCGGAGAGATCGACTCCTGCTCTTGCGGTTTACAATGGTATTCTTTAGTTAAAAAAGAAAATTTTTAAATTCCCTTACATACTATGGTTATACTTTAACTAAAAGAAATACATAGCAGGGAAACAACAAAGTGGCAGTGATCGGTCTTCTCGGTCCCGGTGCGACGACTGGGGACTTCGTTCCCCTCTGTCTCCCATTGGCTTGAGCCCCCAAAATGGGAAAAATAAAAATATTCCGATGAATAAATGGCAAAAAAAAAAAAAAAAAATGATTTTTAGGTTTTACATATTTTACATATTTTATTCTTAATAAAGTTCTTCGAAAACTGAATAGATATTGTCTCTAGATTATGCAACATTTTTTTTTTTTTTTTTTTTTTTTTTTTTTTTTTTTTTTTTTTTTTTTTTTTTTTTTTTCACAAAACTTAAATAATATAAAAGATTAAAAGATAAAATTAAAATTTATATATTATTATATATATATATATATATATTATATATATATAATATATATATATTATATATATAATATATATAATATATATATATATATATATTATATATATATATATATATATAATATAATAATTAAAGGTGCGGCAGAACCAAGTTAAGCAGTTTTTGGGGATTACTGTGGGGGTGATAGGGGGAGGCTGATTGCTCGCGGTCTCGTTTTCTCTTCCGTCGACATCCCATTTTAGTATCGAACATGGTGTGGACGGAGTGCATCGATGCTTGCCGTGTCGGAGTTTTATGAAAACAACATTGGTGATCGCGACGCAAAGACTTATCGCGAGAGTAGTACATAGCCACCCTGGAACCCAGCTTTTTTGCTGCAATGAATAATATATATTAGGCTTATGTGGAGAATTGATAGCCCGAAGGGCTGTCAATCCGAACAAACAGACAAACGAAAGGTTGTCTGTCATTTGATTATTATTTTTATTTATTCGCGCGCGCATACACATACACATACACTTATATTAATTCTATATCATTATTATTATATTATTATTATTATTATTATATTTATTTTATATTATTATTATAATTATTTTATTATTATTATTATTATTTACGATGAATTGAGAATACGGAGGATCTCATTTCGACCCGACTTCAAGCTTCAGCCCTCGGTCCATCTCCGTGCGCAAGCCGCAAACCGCACCGCTGCCGCACCGCACACCGTGCGAGCGCGCCGATTCCGACTCATCCTCTGAAGTTTTATTATTTATTATTATTAATTATTATTTTATTTTATTTATTATTATTATTGATTATTATTATTATTATTTATATTATTAATTATTATTTTATTATTCATTTTTGGTTTTATTATTTTCACCGTGGTTCTTCTTCGCATCCATTTCCTGAATCTCCGATATATATACTGGTTAGGGTTATGTATGGGCTACAATTTGGAGGGGTGTTTTAGCTGGGGAGGGTACCTAGTCATCGTGAGATGTTACGTCCACTGTGTTCCCCGAAGGGGACCCCCCACTTAAAAATCAAAATATTTCGTAATAGGCTAAATTTGATGAGAATATTCAGATTGAGTTTCTAGAAATGACTATATGTGATCTGAGGGTGGCTCGGCACCGGTGCTGGAGCCCTGCGGTGCCGAGTTAATAATACAATAATTCGTATTACAACAATGTTGGTGTGTTTATATAGGTTACACGAAGTCGTAGAGTTGAATATGAGGTTATAAGTTGTGTAGGGTGTCTAGACCCCATTAGGGGTCCGACTGAACAAAAAAGAGCACAGATGGATAAACAGAGGTCCGAAGGAGGAAGAAAGAAGGATAAGATGAATAAAGAGGGAAAGAATGAAAAAGGAGTCTGACTCCAGAGAGTAAGGATTGACCAGCTTGCAACGTGATGGCTCCGGTCGGTGCGAGTATTAAATATTTGTGTCATGATACAATATTGGTGTCTTTTATATATGTTATTGAGACTGTAGATTTCGAAAATGATGTTTCAGAACCAAAACTAAAAATAAATAATGAGAATAAATAAAGTAAATCAAATTCTTATTCTTTTTATGTTTAATAACTTTAAAATTACGTTTTTACATAGTCTAGAAGCAGTAAATCAGTAAATCAAGCCCAATACCTTACCCTCCTCTCACCATTTTGTGATCTATTGATCTATTGATCTATTATCTATTTGGTAAGGCAAATTTGTTAACTAAATGTCTTGTTTACATACTCTAAAATCATAAATTCAGTTAATATAAAAATCCACCATCCACCCCCTGACCATTGTGATCTATTGAATCTATTGATCCATTGACTATTGATCTATTGATCTAATTGATCTATTGATTAAGGCAAATTTTTTAACTAAAATTGTCATGTTTTACATCCCTAAATCAGTAATCATAAATCAAGCCAAACCAAACTACCCTCTCTGTCCAATCATGATCTATTGATAATATTGATCTATTGATCTATTGATCTATTATTTAAGTCAAATTTTACTAAAATTCATGTTTACATAACCTAAAGCAGTAAATCACTCAATCAAACCACCAACCTTCCTCTTGACCATCTGTGATCTATTGCTCTATTGTCTATTGATCTATTGATTAAGTCAAATTTTTACTAAAATTTGTATGTTTTTCACATACCCTAAATCGGTAAATAGTAAATCAAGCCACCCAACTACCTCTCTGACAGTCATGTATCTAATTGGGATCTTGATGCTTTGATTTAAGTCAAAATTTTTACTAAAATTGTAAACGTTTTACATACCCCTAAAGCAGTAATACTAAATCAAACCACTATCCAACCTCCTCCTGACCATCTGTGAATCTATTGGATCTATTGATTCTATTGATCTATTGTTAAGGTCAAATTTTTACTAAAATGTCATGTTTTACACATACCCTAATCAGTAAATCAGTAAATCAAGCCACACCCCTCCCCTCCTGCTCAATCATGATCTATTGATCTATTAGATCTATTGATTCACTATTGATTTAAGTCAAATTTGTTACTAAAAATGTTACGTTTTTTACATAACCCTAAAGCAGTAAATCAAACTAATCAAAAACCACTTCCACCTGCCTACTCACACTATTTCAAACATAGTTGATCTATTGATCTATTTGATCTATTGGATCTATTGATTTAAGTCAAATGTTTTAACTAAATTAGAGTTGGAATAACCGCTATAAGCATAAATCACTAAATAAAAACATACGAAATATCTTTCAATTAATGCATTTATTGATCTATTTGATATTGATTCCAAAGTCACATTTGAGTGTCATTTTGGATAAACATAAGAAAAATTTTTTAAAATTCTTTAAATCACAAAGTAAAGAATATATGCTGACGTAACAAAGTTTCACATAATAAAGCTAACATGGCGTAACAATGAACTATGAAAATAATGTACAAAAGACAAACCTATCACACCTTATTTCTCTTATAACCTGTAAACAATTAACATAACACAATTAACGAATCATAAAAGTAACTAACATAACAACCAAAAACGTACTATTCACACTTTTTCCAAAGCATACATCTAACATAACGATGTTAAATTACACTAACATGTAAATATTTAACTAAAATTATCACAACAGTGGTTAATTATCATACTGATCAACACGTAACAAAGTTTTTGGCTTAACAAAGGTTAACATTCAATTAAAGCTACATGATGTATTAGTTTCTAATAAGAAAATAATGTACAAAGACAACCTAACACAACTTAAAGCACGAAAAACCTGTTAACATTAACAAATTCCACACACCTTTAACAGCAAGTAAAGGTACTAATCATGGTATGCAAAACGTACCTAATCTTACTTTTTTCAAGCAATCTCTAACATATCAATGTAAATTATATCAAACCTAATATTTAGCAAAAAATTAAAATCATAAACTTGTTTCCGATTATCATATCCTGGATCACAAATATTGGCTACGATAACAATGTTTTACATTAATAAAGATAAACCTGTATGAACTAAGAAAATAATGTAAACGACAAACCTAACACAATTTACACACAAATAAACTGTTAACATTAAACTAAGTCACTACTTAACACCTGTAAGTAACTTGACCATGTGCATACAAAACGTACCTACTGTCATATGTTTTACCAAACAGATCTTCTAACATACGTTAACGTTTCTTCTGTACTAAAATGCTGTACATTTAACAATAATGTTATTACTTCACCATTAATGCTGCGTATTTAAAAAGGGTGCATTGCTAACGTAACAAATTTCCACATTATAAAGGTAACATGAATATACTCATACTAAGAAATATATGTACAACCGAGCAACTAACACCCTTTACGTGCGAATAACCACTAACATTAAAAACTTCCTGCACTAAACAGCAATAAAGTACCTATACACTTCGTGCAAACGTAAAACTAGTCACACTTTTCAAGCATTATCTCTAACAATAATAATGCTAATTTTACATTAACATCGTAATAATTTAACAAAAGTTTAGCATAAACCTGCTTAATCATCATACTGAAAGAATATAATGCGACGTAACAGATGTTTAACATCAACTTCGTAACAATTTAACAAAAAATCATCATAACGCTCGTCTAAATATCATAATCCCCCAGGAATAATAGCAACATAAAGTTTTTTCCAAACATAACAAATAATAACAAAATTTTATCTAACATAACATTAAAAATAAGTTCTTTGGTATAAAATATCACAGTAAAACGTAATAATTTACTGATTTTAAAGCAGTTAAATCAGAAATCAAGCCACCCAAACCTACCCTCCTGACTGTGTGTGTGTGGATCTATTGATCTATTGATCTATTGATCTAATTTGGATTATGATCTAAGTTTGATTAAGGTAAACTTTTTACTAAATTGTCATGTGCTTTCATACCCTGAATCAGGTAAATCAGTAAATCAAACCACATCCACCCACCCTCCAGACCAGTTGTGATTGATTGATCTTTTGATACTACTTGAATCTATTGATCTATTGATAAGGTCAAAATTTTTTACTAAAATTGTCATGTTTTACATATCTCTAAATCATTCAATCCGTAAATCAAGCCAACAACGCTACCCTTGTCAATCATGATCGTATTGATCTTATTGGATCTATTGATTTAAGTCAACATTTTTGTACTAAATTGTAACGTTTACAACCTACGAGTAATCTAAATAACAGCCACTTCCTTGCTACCATCTGTGAAGTATGTCTATTATCTTGATCTATTTGATGCATTATTGATTTAGGTTTTTAACTAAAAATGTCATGTTTACTACTAAAACAGTAAATAGTAATCAGCCATACTAACCCGCCAAATCATTGATATATTTATTATTGATCTTTACTTTGATTATTGTTTAAGTCAAATTTACTAGTCAGTTTAAAATACCTAAAGGTATTATATTCACTTTGAAATTAATTATGATCTATTGATATGTTTAGATTTTACTAAAATGTAAGTTTATCATATAAAGTAAATAATATTTATCAGTGTTTTTGATTGATATATGATGTATTTGGATACTATAAATAATTTTTTTCAGAATCACTTCTGAGTGAAGTTTCATATAAGGTAACGGGTATAATATTGGATTATGAAGTAACATACTAGAATCTGTATTATTATAAAGTAGTATATAAAACTTTTTCTTGTGTTATATCTATAGAGTTAATTTAAAAGGATTATAATATAAATGTTATATAGTAACGATTGTAATAGTATGATAGATCGCAAGGTACAGCATTATTAAACCCAATTGTTAAATTAAAACAATTAAATAGTAATTAAAAAAATATTATTATTAAGTGATTATTTATTAGAAATTTAATTTATTAATTGAATAAATCATGTTAAATTAAAGTATTATTATAGTATGAAAAATATGTTATAGTATAATGAGTGGAACGGGCAGTTATTTTAACTTTTTATTATTTGGGAGGGGTTTTATATTTATTATATAATGTTTTATATAATTATTGATTAATTAAATAATAAATATAAGACATATTAGTGAATATAAATTTTTTAAGTTAGTTTTTATTTATTTCTTTGATAATTTTTATATGAATATAGGGTTCATTGATATAGAAACCAACATAGGGCATTAATTTATTATTTTTTTTATATACGTTTGGTTGATTTCTAAGATATTTATTGCTTATATTAAGTTATATTTTTAATATGAATAGAGGATAGATTATATATCAGTTTATTGGGTTTGTTATTGTATTATTGTTTATATCGTATGTTGGTTATGTAATATGATTAATATTATCTGATTAATTAGTTAGTTTTATTTGTGTGGTTTTTAGTAAGGTATTAATAAATGTGTGGATAAATTAATTGGGGGTCTGGTTTGGTGTGATTGAGGGTAAACTGGTTTATTTTTAGAATATTAAGGTTTGTAAATTTGGATTGGTTAGATTTGATAGTTGTTGTATTATTTGGGAAGATTTTTTGTTTAGACTATTATGTTGTGGTATGATTGGTATTGATTGGATTCTGAAAGGGGTTGATATAGTTGATTGATAGTTGATTTTATATGACTTTTGGTTATTTGTGTTTATTTTGTGTGAATATTGCTATTTGGGGGGTGGATTTGTGGTCGTTTTTATGTTACTATTCCGAGTGCTTCTTTGAGAATAATTTGACTTTGTTTTTTGAACATTGTTATGAATCTTTTAAATTATATGAAGTATAAGTTAGTTTGTTAATGTTCTCAATTAATATAAATTTGTTACCATGGATTCGTTATCTATATAAATTTAAGAAATATAAAATTAATAAAATAAGAAAATATATATATAATATTGTATATATTGTATGTATGTATATAGGCGGATCATTTATCAGGGTTGAGTTGTTATAGTTTATGTATGTATAATGTGAGTAGTG
>JABUQX010073471.1:57500-63467 GCA_015478945.1 Trachelipus rathkii
ATATTATATGATTATATATATATATATATATTGTATATATTATATATATATATATATATATATATATATATTGATATATATCATATAAATATATATATATATATATATATATATATATACTATATATATTAATATATTACCTTATATAATTTTTATATATATATATATATATATATATATATTATATATGTATATATATATATATATTATTAATTACTTATATATATATATAATATCTATATGATATATAACATCCGTGCTCTCACACTCCATCAAAACTTTCAGAATACTTCTACCAGACATTCCAATTCGTTCTCTCCATTTCCTCTTTCAATCTCTTTACATCATATCTTCCCAACCCTACCGAACCAATCCACCAAACTAATCACTTTACTCAGACTTTACTATCATTTCTCATTTCCCTATAGCATCCACTTCTTAAACACAGCCACCCAGTCACACCCAATAATACCTACAACTTCTTATAACAAATTTTTGTGTTAACTCACCAATATATATTTACTCTTTTCCCCCAAATCCTCCGATTACCTCCTATAACGTCACTTTGCCTTTTGTGCCACTAAATTTCTCATTTCCAAACCAATAATCTATTTTAACAACAACCCCTTTCCTAAATCAAAACCTCCAAAATATACTTTATGCTACACTTTAACGATCAGCACATATTCACTTTCTCCCCCCAATCGTGTGTACCATAATTGTAACTTCCTCAACCCACGTGAAATTAAACACCCTCCGAACTCCTCTTCCCAACACATACTGTCAAGCTACAGTAAAACACACGTCTTTACCACAATCTACAACACAACTTCCCGAACTATATATAATTATCGCTCCCCTGCAATGGTTGCCCAGCACTATCAATCCAACATAAATAATTTGGCAAGTTACACGAAGCTTGCGCTAGGATATAATCACTCGATGTTACGAATTAACAACCCCATCCAGGCATTTAGCATGCTTGTTATTGACTACACTGCTCTTATCATGTGTTACCTTGAACTATGAATAGGGACAGCAAATTTTTCCAGAAAATCACTCAAATGCTCATCCCATCCATGCCACCAAATTACTTCTCCAACCCAACCGACACGACTAGAATTCCCCCCTCTGCACTCAGCCAAATTTATAATGGACATTACAACAACATTCTCCCCACCCAAAATAGGTCTTGGCTTCTCTCACATCCATACCCAATTAACACTACAAAAATCGCCCCAATAACAATCTGAATTTTCTTTTTTGTTTCAACTCAAGTACATTCTCCCTTACATTTGATAGAATTTTATCTTGTTCTCAGTATTAAATTTCAATATTTTATAATCTTTGGTCTCCGGGCAGATTTATTTGTCCTATTTATTTTCCTAAATCTTATGCAATATAAATTTAAAGAATTCAAAATCAATAAGACAAAACCACTAGAATAACGTTTATATCCGATTGCGCTAAGATGTGTAATACTTCCCGGAGACAATAGAGCACTTCCTTTTGGAGTGCCCGCCCGGAGTCGCTCCCCGTACCTACCTTTGCTGTAACTGTCTCATTCTTGACATCTGTGGTGAACCGCCCCTAGAGCGGTGACTCGGCTTTTTTCTTGGGAGGCGGTGTAGGCCCTCACAAAATATAGTGGGCCAGGGGCAGAAAATGAATGGTATGTATGTATGTATGTATTATGATATATATGATAGTATATATAATAATATATTATTATATATATATTATATATATATATTATATATATTATATATTATATTATATATTATATTATATATATTATATATATATAATATATTTATATTTATATATATATATATATATATTATATATAAATATTATGATAATATATATATAATATATATATATAATAATATATATATATATATGTATATATATTTATTATTAATTATATAATATATTATATATATATATTTAATATTATATATATTATATATAAAAAATATTATATAATTTCATTAAAATAATAATGAGTTCTGTTTTGCAAAATAGAAAATAATCAAGTTATTATTTAACTATTTAGTGAGCATATGTTTTGAAGACGGTTAACCGGTTACGGATTAACGGTTTAGACCTTCGCTTACTATTCTTTTTAACGATAACGTGTCTTTAATGATTTTAATTAATTTTTTTTGTTTAATAACATTGTAAGGATTAGACGGCGTTTAACTTGTCTCCAATTAACTGGTCGCCCATTTTGTATAATATCAAATATATATATATTATTATTATAAGTATATATATATATATATATATATCTATATATATATATATATATTTTATATATTATATATTATATATAGATATAAATATAATATATAATAATATATATATAGTCTCGCGGTGCAAAGGGAGTCGGAATCCTACCAAGTTCTGCCGGAGTTGAGGAAACCAGAGTCCCAAGCAAAATTAAAGGCCGACATGCCCCGATACGTGGCGTTTGAAGGTGTGAAAGTCAAAGGAAGTTGGAAAAATAGATGAACGAAGTATATTTCAGGCTTTACCAGTTCAGCACAAGAAAGATTTATCATAGCGGGTAAGTCCGGAGTCAGAGAGCTGGACCGAGAATGGATGAAACTGTGCGGAATAACGAGTGGCACAAGCTCCTACTCGACTTGACTATTGGAGTTCAGAAGAGCGGTCTGCTATTGGCCATATAGCAAATTAGAATAAGGAAGAGTGAGTGCAGACCTTGTCGTCGGTGGGAAAGAGAGATTGGAGAAAGTTAGTGAGAATAGGAGAGTTAACAAGTCAAAAAAACATAGACTGCTCATTACCAAAGAGAACAGTGTGTGTGTTGAACCACCCAGATATGTAATACGTACTCCATAAAAGAGAAGTAACATCCCTATGAAGAGCAAGTAACTGGGGTGGAGAGAAGTTTCAATGGCGCCTCAGAAAACAAAACCTCTAAGAAGCTTGTTTAGAAAGAGAAGTTTTTATCGGATCCTTATAATTAAAATCACGGGAAAAGGAAACTCCAAGAATAATAAGAACAGAGAAGGTTTGAGTTGTGCGTTTTCGAAGACTGATATTAATTAGTTTTGTGGAAAGTAGTTATGCGTTGAAATAGGTGAAGAGAATTATGTTTTTTTTTTGAGGGAATTTGAAAACAAAACCATATTTCTTTGTCCGCAAATTAGAGATACCGCAGAAAGGTCAAAGGTCAGCTGCTCCAAGGCCACCATCTTGGCATGCTCTAATTGCTGTTGAGATGATCAATTGTCAAATTGGACAGAGTAGGGAAGGGTGGAGTCATCGGCACAGGAGTGGATAGAAGAAGAAGTGATAGAGAGAAGGTCAATAGTGATAGTAAGCGATGAAAAGTGGCCATTCCGAGCACATTGAGCCTTCGAGGAACACCACTAATTAATAGATTTAAAGGATATCGGTGGCCGTTTACGATCTGATGTAAAAAGACCAGAAAGGAAGTTAAAGAGAAAGTAACAGAGAGAGGTTTTAATACCGTAAGAGGTAAGTTAAGTTTAGATACTAAAGCTTTGTACCAGACTCAATCTGATGATTTCGATATGTCTATCGCTACAGAAAAAATATTTACCGAAATGTTGAGAAGCAGAAGTCCAAGAATCGGAGAGAAGAGAAAGAAGGTCACCAGTAGAACGTTTCTTACGAAAGACATACTAGAGATTATAGATTAGATTTGAAGAATTAAGATGTTTCCAAATCTCCTTGTTAAAGATGGATGAGGAAACTTTAGAAAGAACGGAGGTTAAAATGATAGAACGATAGTTAGAGGGTTGATAGAGGTCCCCCTTTTTCGACAGAGGTTGAACGAGCGCACTTTTTCAGCAAGAAGGGAAGGTCGAAATGGAAAGACATAAACGAAACAATTTACCATGGCAGGGAGCAGACTCAGAAGTACAACTATGTTGAACCAAAAAAGGAATACCGTCAGGATGATGGGCCTTCTTGGTGTTAAGAGTGGAGAGAACAGGGAAAAACTATCTTTAGAAGAAATTACAATGTTATTCTTATATAAATTTGAGGAGATGGAGAAGGAGGAATATCTCCGGAATCATCAAGCGTGGAGTTAGAAACAAAAGTTTGAATATGAGTTCAACTTTATCAGAAGGTAAAATGGCAATTGTGCAATCGGAAGACACTAAAAGAGGGGAAAAAAGGATAAAGCACAGTCAGAGTCAACATTTTTGGTAAAATGCTATTAAGGACGTGAGGAATCGGATTCAGAAAGATGCTTCTGAAAGTTTCTGGAGTTTGAGAACGACAGTAATTCCTGAAGTTAGAGTCCCGGTGGGAATGGCACGAGAACAAGCAGAGTTAAACAAAGATTTGGTAGTTTTAGTTGAAGGGAAAGAAATGGAGTATACGCCTCCATGCCAGAAAGAATCACCTCGGTTATGCTTTTTACACACTCCGAGAGATATCTCTCTTGGATGCGGTGGTCATTTCATGGGAAGTCAAAGAAGTACTACAAGTCCGACCAGTATGCAGTGCCAAAGTACCATAAACGCTTCTTTGCTTTTTCTTTTTAGAAAGAAGACTTGAATAGATAGAAGAGGATACAGAGATAAGAAGGTGATCGAAAGAATTCAAAGGAGGAAATAGTTTAAGTGAATAAGAAGAAGGAATTGAAGTTAAGAAAAGGTCTAGAATGTTGGGTTTATCTCCAAAACGATTAGAGCTACGAGTAGGGAACTGCACCAACTGCTCAAGGTCATTCTGGATGGAGAAATGGTAGTCAAACTCACTGGCTGTATTATGAGATCCAGAGGAAAGCTACCGGCTGCCATGAACAGTGAAATCCACCAAAATGATGAATTATGAGAAAGGAAGAGAAGAGTAAATGTGTTCTATTTTTGAATTTGGATAGTCAAAGAATTTAGGATCATCCGTAGAGTTAGGTAATAAATAAACAGACCAATTGAATTTAGTTGTAGGTGATATGAGACCTTAAACCATAAAATAGAACACAATGTATGACAACAAACCTTACGTATCAATAAACTACTAACTCTGACAAGTTAAGAGTGTAGATACTCGGATAAAGGTTACCTAACTCTAACATGTCTTGAAACTTTCAGTGTTGTGTAGTTTATTCATACGTTAAGGTTTCGTTTGTGAATTCATTTGTTTTCTTAGTTTAAGGTAATTGGTTTTATGTTTTGGCTTTATTGGTTATAAACTTTGTTTATTAGTTAATAGTTTATTCATGCCGTTAAGGTATGTTTAGGCTTTGTTTGTGTGTTCACAAAATATTTTTTATAATTTCCAAGTTAGGTTATGATAGTGTTTAGCTTTTATTGAATGTGAAAACTTTTGTTTTTATGTTAGCACTTATTCGTTGGTCAGTAAGAAAAATAGTAATATTAGTAGTTTATTCATACGTAATGTATGTAGTTCAATATGTTAGCTAGGTAATGATATGATTAAATATTTTTGTTATGTGTTTGTTACTAATAGTGTTATTGTTGTGATGGTGCTAAGTGAAAGTAATATTTTGTTTAGATTGTGTAGTAATGGATTGAGATTTGGTTTAAGGGATAGGTTTTAAGTATTGTTGGAGTGAATGTTGTTGTTTGGTTACCACTGGATATGTAGGGACCGTTGTTATGCTATCATTGTTCTTTTGTAATTAAGGTATGTTAGGTTGTTGTTGTATCAATACTGTTCTTGAGTTCAGGTGTATGCTGTGGTTAGTTTATTGATTGTGAAAACCTTCGTATGTTGCAACTATTTTATTGGTCAGTATAATATAGGTAGGTTAAGGCTATGCATTAAACTTTTTTCCATAAAGTTTGTATAAATATTATGTGATGATAATGTAACCTATGATATTACCATTGCTGTTAAGGTTGTGATGATTAGCAGAGAGATTTGATAATGTTGGCAGCTTATTCGTAACTTCAGGTATATATCAGGTATGTTTATGGATCCGTTATGATTTTAGGG
>JABUQX010073473.1:0-36594 GCA_015478945.1 Trachelipus rathkii
CACCAGGTCAATAATAAATTCGCCATAACAAAAGAACATTCAAGAACACGCCAGACAAAAAAACATTCGTTATTGTTCAAAATTTTAAGTAATAGCCTAACAGAACCAAGCAAAAACTCTACGTATTTAGAATCATTCTTTTAAAACTCGCATCTCCACCCTGCTTAACCATCAAGAGACAATAGTGCATTCTAATAGTCATTTTGATTACATTAATCAGGGAATTTTTTATGGTCCAGCACTATTTCAGGCTGCGTTTCCAGTTTTTTAGAAACTAGTTAACTGTATACAGGAGCATTTATAATAATCATTGCTGTATTTTTATCACATATATTTTGTATGAGATATGCGCTATCCTTTATTAATGTGTTAGGTGTATGATTATATATCATATATATTTTTAATACTATATTTATTGTTGTGTACATCTATGTCTATGTTTAGGTGTTATTCGGAGTTTGTGTTATTATATTATATCAAATATCTTTTGTAAGGTCCTTTCACTTTTTATAATAGTATTCCAGTATTAGTTTTTTTTATAGCTTTGATGATGAGATTATAACTATCCGAAAACGGCCTTGCAAACATGGAATAAAGTAATTTTAGAGCCTGGTGGCTAACTTTTATTATACGTCAATTTAAATAAATCGTAAATATATATATTATATATCTATAATTAATATTATCCCATAAGAATAATATTTTTTTTTAACAATACATTTAATAATATATAACATATAATAATATTATAATTATATATAAAATATATTTAACTATATATATATTATATACTATTATATATTATATATTAATTATAAATATATATATATATAATATATATATACTATATATATATATATATATATTAATTAAATATATATATATATATATATATATAATATATATATATAATTTAATATTCAAATACTTTTAATTTGTTTTTATAATACTAATATATTCAATAATATATATATATATATATATATATATATAATATATATATATATATTATAATATATATTATAATTAAATCTATAATTTTATAAAAATATAAATATAATATATATTAATATATATATTATATTATAATATATATATATATATATTATATATATATATTGATATAACATCACCGCTCACGGCGAAGCCTATTCTAGGAGTGGGTGTGCTACTAATTTTTAAGTCTCAGCGAGAACGGAGCATAGAAGAGATAGCTTACAACTGCACACGACGACCCATGTTGACGAACCATGGGGCTCGTTAATATGGGCGAGTGCTCTATCCGCTGTAGACTGAACCGGACGCTAAATTTTGGTGCTTGATCATTCCTTCTTGATCTATACGGTCGACTCCGCCGAATGTCCATTCTTCTTATAATTAAAATACTAATCCAAAATTAATGTTGGTCCAATTACCTTTAACTTAGTTTTATTATATCAGAAATGAAACATGATGTTAAATTTTGTTGCCTCTCATATCCCGTATAGAATAGATTTTAATTTTGCTTTGAAATTTATATAAAAATATGAAAAATATATATTTATAATTCCTTTTTCTAAAGAGTTGTCACAGTCTGATCAAATGTTTCTCTCAGAAACGATTTCCCGCAGCACGGCAAGTTCCAATACTCTTTGCCACTCTTGTGCTTCTTGGTTTCTCTCTCTCTAATATCTCTCTTTCTCTAATCTCCTCTTTTCTTATTTTTCCACTCTCTTTTCATATGAGTTCGTCTTTCTCTGTCAGCTGAGGCTCGCATTATGATATATATTTATATATATATATATTTATATATATATATTATTATTAATTTATTATAATAATATATATTATATAATGATGGTATATTTACTATTTAGTTACACTATATATATGATACATTAGAAGTATATATACTGTATTAGATCATATTTATAAATATATTATGACTATATATTACTATATATATATATGTTTTATGTATATATATATAATCTTATATATATATATTATATTATATTATTTTTATATTATTTAACTATATACATATATAATAATATGTATATATATTACTATTATTATATATATTATTATATAACTTATGTATATATATATAAATATATATATATAATATCTATGTATATACCTATATATATACATATATATATATATATATATATATATATATATATATATATATATATATAATATATATATATATATTATATATATATACTATATATCCATTATAATATATATATATATATATATATATACTATTATATTATATATATATATATATATATAGTAATTTATATAGGATTAATATATATATATATTATATATAATTATATTATAATATATATATATACTATAGTATATATATATATATATAAAATATATATATTATATATCCATAATATATATATAATATATATTTATATATACTATAGTACATATATATTATATATATATTATATACTATTTTATCTATAAATTATCTAAAATAAGATATAATATATATTTTATATTATAATATAACTATTTATAATTATTACAATATAATTATAAATCTATAATATATATATGATATATATAGATATATATAATATTATTTATATATGTAGTATATATATATATATATACATATTTATTATATTATATATAATATATATATATTTATATTTTATATATTATTTTTAGAGGTGCAGATCTTGAGGAAAGAGAAGGATAGGATTGCAAAAGGATAGGTAAGAAAATAAATGCAGAAATTTACCCTACATTATATTGGAAAATTTTGTGGTAAAATATGAGTGCATTAGCTTAAATATTAAAGGCGTAAATTATTGCTTTTTTTCATAATAAATAATGTTTTATTGGTAGATCATAAATTTGTGATGAATGGTAACTTAAATCTTGCCCCCTGATAGTATCAGAAATTCTAAGGTTTATTTTTTTTTCATGATGAATTTCCTACGAGACTTTGGAAACGCGATTTTTGTGAGACAGATTTACAAAGAGTCACTCGTGGCATTTATGAAAAGGCTTTTTGAAAAATGGCTCTAGAATTATTATTATCATATTATTATTATATTAATTATTATTATTATTTAATTATTATTATTATTATTATTTGATTATTATAATCTAATTATTATTATTATTATTATTATTATTTTTATTGATTATTATATTATATTTATTATTTTATTATTATTATATATTATTATATTATTATTACAATTAATTATTGTCTTATTATTATTAATTATTTTATATATTATTATTTATTATTATTATATATCATTATTAATTATTATTTATATTATTAATTATATTATTATTAATTAATATTATGTATTATTATTTTTATTATATATTATTATTAAATCTATATGTCAAAATGATATTCTTATTATGTATTAATTCATTTTACTGATGTATTATTATTATTATTATTATTATTAATTATTATATATTATTATGATGATTATCATTTATTTTATTATTATTATTATATTATTATTATTATTTTATTATTATTATTATTATTATTATATTATTATTATGTATTATTATTTTTATATTATTATTGATATCATTATTAATTATTATTATTTATCATTATTATGTATTTATTATTATTTTATTTTATTATTATTTATTATTATGTATTATATTATTATTTATTATTATTATTCATTATTAATTAATTAATTTAATTAAATTAATTAAATTATTAAATTAAAATTATTATTTATTTTTTTTTATTTTTATAATTATTATTTTATTTTATTTTTAATGTTATTATTATTATTAATTATTATTGATTATTAATTATTATTATTTTATTATTATTATTTATTATTATTTATTATAATCAATTATTATTAATTATTATTATTATTTATTATTAATATGGTTACTTATTATTATTATTATTATTATTGATTATTACTATTATTTATTATCATAAATATTATTAACATTATTATTATTATATTTTATTATATTATTATTATTATTATTATTATTATTATTATTATTATTATTATGATAATAATATCTTCTTAAAAAATTATGATTTTTTTATATTTTATTTTTATTATATTTTTATCATCTCCATTCTCCATCATTCTAACACCATTTCCTGCTACCCCCATCTCTAATTCTTTCATTATTATTATTATTATTATTATTATTATTATTTATTATTATTATTATTATTATTATAATATTATTATATCATTATTATTATTATTTATATTATATTATTATTATTAATTTTTAATATTATTTTATTTTATTTTATATTATTATTATGTATTGTATGATTAACTTATTATTATTATAATATTGTAATTATTATTCATATTATTTATTATTATATTAATTATTATTATTATTATTATTATTTATATTATTATTTTTTATTATTATTATTATTAATTATTTATTATAAAAATAATAAATATATAATAATAATAATAATAATAATAATAATATAATAAAATATAAATAATAATATAATAATAATAAATAATAATATAATATAATATTAATCCTAAGCTAGTCTATATTCTTAATAATAATAAATATAAATAGTTTGATACTTTGGTTGTAATTATTTCTAGAATAGTTTTAAATTAAGAAAATTAAATGGCAATTGGAAGAAAACATTTCGTGAGTTGGAAGCTAAAAGTTTAATTATTATTAATATTATATTATATTATTATTATTATTATTATCAATTATTATTGAATTATATTGTAAATATTATTCATTAATATTATTATTAATGATCATTTATTATTATTATTTATTTATTGTTTTTATTTTTTATTATTATTATTATTATTATTATTATATATTATTATTATTATTATTATTATTAAATTATATTAATTATTATTATTATTATTATTATTAATTATTAATTATTATTATTATTATTATTGTTATTATTATTATTATTATTATTATTTAATTTGATATTTTTATTGTTTATTTTTATTTATTTATTATTTTTATATTATTGAATTATTCTTGATTATTATTTTATTTTATTATTATTATATTATTTTATTATTATTATTATTAAATTTATTATTATATTTTATTATTATTATAATTATTATTATTATTATTATTATTTGTGAAGATTTTAGTATTATTGTTATTATTATTAATTATTAATATCCTTGCATGATAATTAGAAATTCTCTTTGAGATTTTATTATTATTTTATTATTATTTTTATTATATATATTATTATTTATTATTAATTAATTATTATTATTATTCCGCTTCCAACACCGGCTCGACCCTTCTCTCTGAGGTCTCATGATCCGACGACTACTTTCTTCGCTCTATAATGTGATTTAGAGTTGGGTAGTGACGGGATAGTTTGCTTGTATGGCGCTACACCAATAATACCCCCTGAAACCGCGAAGACCCACCTGACTTTTTTTGACCGCGACCTTTTTTTGGCCTTGACCTTTTTTTGGCCGTTGACTTTTGGGCTGACATGTTTTGGCAAACCAAATTTTTTTTGAGAACCATATTTTTTTGCAACCCTATTTTTTGGCAACCCTAATTTTTTTGGCAACCCTCATTTTTTGGCAACCCTAATTTTTTTCGGCACCCAATTTTTGCCAACCCTTTCGAAGGGGTTGCGCCATAACGGTTTGCGTATGCAACCGTTACGTGCCCCCCATTTTCGACCAAACCCTTTTGGTCTTCCATGGTCATTTTTGGCCCACGCTAATTTTTGAGCACCCTTTAGGGGCTTAGCTATTTTTCTTGAGTATGTCGGTCTAATCTACACACGCGCGCGCACCCAAGCACCACACCCAGTACACCACACACAAAAACACACACATACACACCACACTAGCCACACTACCTACACACCAGCTCCATATAGCTAACACCCAGCAACCACATAGCCTAACGCAGCGGTACCTACTTCAAACTAGCCTACACTACAACCAGATTCCACCAGCCTTCACCTAGCCTAGCCCCTAAACATCTAGATCACCCAGCCTTCACCTAGCTAGCATCTACACTAGCTCCACCCAGCCTTCCATAACCTAAACACTACACCATACACCTAGACTCCACCAGCCTTCACTAGCGTACACCTATACCTTAGCCTCACAACGTGCTCTACAACTTTGATGGCTCCTTTTATGGCTCAACTTTGATGACGTCATCTTGGATACCATCTATATTGATGATTCTAGCGTTTGATGACTCAGATTTTTATTGATGGTTTAACTTTGATGGTCCCAGATCACCGTAAGAAGTACTAGGGATGTTCTATTTAGTATTCTATGAGTGATGTAGATAGTGCCAAGGTGAGTGCCAAGAGAGTGCCAATGAGTGCAAATGCAGTTGCCAATTCCCCAGGAGCACCGTTGAGCTCATGCAGTTTTAGATCTGAATTGCCAACTTGAGTGCCAGATACCACAGATTAAGCAACGCCACCTACTGCGATTTCAGTGGGAGCAGAAATGCCTGGTTGGCGTCTCTACCTCTAGGTTATATAAGGTATGAGGAATCGATTGGGGTATATTACAAGTGGCTAGGATGCTTCCTACTATGATTAGTCTTTTTCTAAACACTTAATCACACGGACTAGAACTATATACCTCGTAAAGATTACACCATTTGAGATCAGTGAACGCAAACGTTTCAGAGCTCCCGTCTCGCAGCGAACACCGCGCGAAACCGCGCGGTGTTGCGTGGCCGGTCTAGGGGCGCGTGCGGGAATAGTTGTGTGCGACGCCCGTACCGCTGTTCGCCGCCGCGTGCGCCCTGCAGGCGCAATTTCCCGCGCGAATGAAAAATATATATACTAGAAGTCATTCATTTTTACATACAATTTGTCGAATTTTTAAAAAACATATACTTTACATACCTTAAAACAGTAAATCAGATAAAATCAAAAAAGGTGTTACCTAACACAAAAGGGATTAGTATGCTTTGTTTTACTGCTTTACTGCTTTAACTCATATGTTTTTACTGCTTTAACTCATATAGTTATTAACATTCTATACCTTAAAAACCATAAATCAGTAAATCAATAAAAGTGTTACCTCACCTAAGGGATTAGTATGCTGTTGTTTTACTGTGTTTTCTTGCTTTAACTCATATGTTTAACTGCTTTAACTACTAATATTTATTAACATTACATACTTAAAACAGAAATCAGTAAATCATAAGTGGTTACTCTAACACACAGGATTAGTTATGCTTTTGTTTACTGCTGTTACTGCTTTAAACTATGTTATTAACTGCTTTAACTCATACCATGTTTAAACCTTTAACATGTTTTATATACAACTTTGAAGCAGGTTAATAAAAGCTTTAACTCCATGTTTTTACGTGCTTTAACTCATGTTTTTACTGCTTTAAACTCATATGCTTTACGGCTTTAACTCATATGTTTTTACTGTTTTACTGCTTAACTCATATGTTATATATTAACATTATATTTTCTTTTATATTTTTATTTCTTATTTTTTTTATATATTATTTTTATATTTTGTTTTCATTCTTTTTTATTTATGATTAATACTTTTTATTTTTGAAACTTTTTAATAGTTTATTTATTATATTTTATTATTATTTCAAAATTGTAGAATGTAAGAAAAACACACTCATTTTTGTATAAACATTGTTTATTAATTTTGTATTGAACGAAATATTTATTAAAAACATATACTTTACTGCTTTACACAGCTTTAATTAAGCTCATTATTCATTATTCGACGTTAATAGAGTATGGATGTGAAAAATTGTACGTTCTCGAAGTCGGCTACATGTTTGTAGCTGGAATCCGACCAGGCTGTGGTAAAACTGACCATTTCTATTATAATATTTTAAAAGGGAATGGAGATTTTGAGAAGCCTCTGTAAAAATAATGATGGTGTTATAAGTAATCAGGAAATTTTAAAAGAATATAAAGATGTTTTCAATTTAATGAAAGGCATATTACGATATTAGATCGCTGGACAATATACAAGGGCACAAAATTATTGTATTAGATGAATTAATGCACAAATTGAATTTTGGAAATAGCAGGAGCGTTCACAGTTTATTCTCAACATCTAAATATCTCTGTGTTTTTTCATAAACATGATATTTTTCATCAAAGCAAGCATATGCGAAGTGTTCTTTAAACCACACAGTAAATTTACTGTTTGTTTGGTATCATAAGAATAGAGTAAATTAGATGTCAAATCTATAATTAGTATGTTGGAAAACTATCAATGTATTCTCCTTCAAAGGAAAGAGTTTCTAAATTATAGTAGATATTTTTCATAAAGATGGTTGTACGTAGTCTTTATCTTTTTACGATCCTCCACCGTTATTTTGATGTGTGAGACTTCACCTCCCTAGAAAACACCACCACAGAGTGTTTGCTCCGGTAACAACATTCTTCCGCTTGAGATAGAAACTGGTATACATTACTGAATAATGAGTGCTCTAGTTTCAAAAGTATTTACCTCTTTTAAAAAAAAATTTAAAAAAGCTGAAACCATCTGAAACGTAAACAAATTAGTGAGGATGAGAAATTCATCAGTGTGTTATGTGGAAGTCTGTTTAAATCTTAATAAAAGGCAAATTGTTCCTTTAACAGACTCAGAGGTAAAGCTACCCGTTATTAGAAATCATCATAAAAAACTCTGTCCTCACATTAAAAATCTGAAAATAAAAAAGAAGTTACTGACAGAGAGGAGGAGGGGTATTCCTACAATTACTCTTCTCCGCTATAGCTCCACTGATAACTAAATGGTTGATATCTTCATGATGAAGAAGGTCGCTGTACTTCCATATAATGAGTATAAGAAAATGAAGTATAATAATAGCATGGCTCCTGTAACAGGAATTCAGTTCCTAGATTCAACATTCCAACTCTATATGGCCAGTTATTGCCGATTTGATGTGTGAACTTCACCCCAAAACACGCACAGAGTGTCTTGCTCCGTACCAACATTCTTCCCTACGGAATAGAAACTGTATACATACCTGAATATTGAGTGCTCTAGTGCAAGTTTTTACTCTTATTTAAAAAAAATTTAAAAAAGCTGAAACCTTCTGAAAAACGTAGACTAATTAGTGAGATGAAAAAATTCATGCATGTGTATGTGGAGTCTGTTAAATTTATAAAAGGAATTCCTTTTAACAGACCTCAGAAGTAAAGCTACGCCGTTATAGAACATCATTAAAAAAACTCTCCCTCAACATTAAAATCTGAAAATAAAAAGAAGTTACTACGAGAGGAAGAGGGGTATTCCTACCATTACACTTCTCGTTATAGCTCCACTGATAACTAAGTGGCTTTTGTCCCATGGGTGAAGAGTTGCTGTACTTCATATATGAGTATGAGAAAAATGAAGTACTAATAATACAGCATCTGTACAGATCGAGCTTCTCAGATTCCAAGCTTCACAACCTCTATAATGGCAGTTATTGCCGATTTGATGTGTGGAACTTCACCCCAAAAGCACGCACAGAGTGTTTTCCGTACCAACATTCTTCCCTATGAGAAAGAAACTGTATTCATACCTGAATAATGAGTGCTCAAGTTGCAAAAGTATTTACCTCTTATAAAAAAAATTTAAAATAAGCATTTACTTGTTCTGAAAAACGTAAACTAAGTAGTGAGGATGAGAAATTCATCCAGTGTGTATGTGAGGTCTGTTTAAATCTTATAAAAGGAAATGTTTCCTTTAAACAGACCCCTCAGAAGGTAAATCTACGCGTTATACGAAACATCAAATAAAAAAACTCTTCCCTCACATTAAAATCTGAAAATAAAAGAAGTTACTAATGAGCGAGGAGGGGTATTCCTACCATTACTCTTCTCCGTATAGCT
Organism: Trachelipus rathkii; assembly: GCA_015478945.1. NCBI lineage: Eukaryota > Metazoa > Arthropoda > Malacostraca > Isopoda > Trachelipodidae > Trachelipus > Trachelipus rathkii. The sequence goes on from JABUQX010073473.1 coordinate 9,863, forward strand.
CCACTGATAACTAAGTGGCTGTCCCCATGATGAAGAAGGTTGCTGTACTTTTCCATATAATGAGTATGAGAAAACGAAGTATAATAATACAGCATCTGTACAGACTTCAGTTCCTCAGATTCAACATTCACAACCTCTATATGGCCAGTTATTGCCGCACACGGCGCAAAATCCACAATCACAGCCCCTATATACGCAGATATTAAACCACAATCGCATTGACATTACACCTCTTTCACATCAACCAACAAACAGTTGCACCAAACCAGAAGCCTATATTGTGAGAGTCCATTTTTTTCAGCAGCCTCTAACCGATCGCAATCTTATATGATCCTAAACGTTGACCGATAACGCAATTAGAAGAAAGAAGTGACAGGATATTGAAATTCCAGACATTAACGTCATGAGAAACGAATCTTATAGCAAGATGCCATACAAAAATTGATCTTAAAGACTTGCATCTACATCCTCACTACGTAACCGCTGCCAGATGATGTAGATATACCTAATGATGTAAAACTTGAAGTGAAAAAAGAAGATAACTTTAAAAATATCCAGAGGAGAGCTTACCTATTAAAGTGCGTAAATCAGGAATAGCTTTATAATAAATTTTAAAAGAAAATTAGTCTTTGTAATGAAGCAGGACAGATGTAATTGATGATGAATAGTTAAAGGAATCAAATATTGGTGGGATTTGATATCGCTGATCTCTCACGTAACCTGGAAGAGGGACCTGTAAAAGGATGAAGGAGATCAATACAAGAACTTCACGTACTATTATTTTCGCCAGAAGTTTAATCTTAATACAAAAATTCTGGATTAGATAATATCCCCGTGACGCCTAGACCTGATTCAAGTCCAGCAGGTATTCCTTATCGAATTCAGATAAATTTAAAGTTTTACAGGGAACGAATAAGAAACACACTCTATAAAATAAATCTGTTGGATTAACATCGTATTAATGTATTCAATATATATTTATTTAGTTTGAATGTTTGTAATAAATTAATATGTTTATTTTAAACTTTTTTCTTACCTTTATATCACATTTTTGGGGTCAAATAATATATATTCTTTATATATATATCTTATACTATAATATATATATATATATATATATATATATATAATATAATAATATATATACTATATATATATATATATATAATTAATATATATATATATAGTGTTTTATATGTGTGTTGAGTACCAACATGAGGCAACACGAGGGGTTGATAAGTATTACTTTCGAAATCTGAGGGAACCAAATGTTCGGGGGGCTTCACTAGGCTCTCTTTAAGGTATCCATATTCGAAGAAAAAACGAGTTATAAAAAATATTTAGAGGGCGAAGAGGCATTTACTCTACATAAAACTGTAAGAAAAAAATTTCCTACGCGGAAAACCATAGCTCCGCAGCTCGATAGTGTGTGGCAATTAGATTTAACGGAAATGATTAAATATAGTTCTTATAATGATGGGTTTCAATACGTGCTTTTTACTATTGACGTGTACTCTAGATACTTGTGGTTGAAGAGCCCTTAAAAGATAAAAGATCAGCTACAGTTGCAACTGCAGTACTTTGATATTATGAGGATGAGAGGAGACCTAAATCATTCTGGACAGATTCAGGAATGAAATTCAAGGGTCGAGAGTTTCAGGAGCTGACTTGGGAGTATGGTATATAGTTATTTACAATCATTCTTCGACAAAAGCGCTATAGTTTGAAAGAGTCGGACGTACTATTAAGAGCGCGATGCAGTAGGTATTTTAACTTAAAATTGAATACCTTTAAATATAATTGAATATACTGACGATCTAGCTCATTCGTTAAACAGATCGTACCGATAGAACTATAAGACAGTAGGTGGACACCTTTTAGAATGTGAAAACACTAGAGTACGGTAGAACCATGATGGGTGAAAAGAAAACAAAATAACAAGATAAATTCAGGAATAAAGGTAAATCGATTATGTAAGAGTAGCTCGAACGAGAAGGAAAGATTCAGAAAGTGGGTATGAGCGGATGGACTACGGAAGTTTTTAAAGTCTACAATATCCGACCATTCAGTCGTGAAGTTAAAGTTATATATCTGTGAGGATTTAGTTGGTGAAAAAATAAAAAGGGGATTTTATTATAAAAAGGAAATACAAAAAGTAAGGTTCAACCCTGCAACTCACGAATATAAAATTGAAAAAATATTAGCTACGAGAGGTAAAGGAAAAATAAACAGTATCTGGTGAAATGGAGGGGTTATCCTGCCAAGTTTAATACTTATATAAATGCAAGTGAAGTTAAGAAACATTAATCAGTTGTCATTATAATCATGGAGAGTGTAGACCACTTTTATTTAACTCTCCCGTCTTCAGCCTCTCTGGATTTACATCCTGATAATAAACTCTCACGGGATTTTTACAACTGTGTTAAGTAATCCTTTACACTTAAAAGAGAGGAATACGAAGTAGGATATGGGTGAAATGAATTTATATACGGGACATAGAAAATTTACCTCACAATCTATTCTGTATGGTGGTGTACAGAAGTGTAGAATGGGTTGAAACTATATTACAAGTGACAGATACTCGTTATCGTGAATAAGGACTACAACTGCCAAAAGGCTGAATACGATCAACATTTGCCTCAGAAAGAATACTTTCTTGAAAGAATTTACTTTGCGGCAGGGGCATATTCTTAAATCGGTGCCGCCACTTTGGGGCCCCCCCCTATATTTTTTTTTTGAGTTATTTAAACGATCTCTTTGATATGAGTATTATGTGTAAGGATCTGGTATACAAAACTGAAATGCGACTCTATGAAGATAAGTTATATATCTTTCAGCATTAAAGTAAGTGTAAACTGCGAACGGACATTTTCTTTTTCCGAACGATACATGGCAACGTAAGCAATATGTAAGTACGTGATGCTGAGCTGGATATACTTTTCTTGATATCCCTACTATGTTGACAGAGGGTTATACTATCTGTGGAGGATAACCCCTGACTCCACATGAACAAAAAGATGAAGCAGATCGAGTTATTTGCATTATACATGACAGCCATCCAAGATGCTCGACCACCCCGGTATGCAATCATTGTATTATACAAATATAATTGGATTCATCAATATGTTAGGTAATACTGAAAGCGCCTTTATTATAGAGTAGTATATTTTCTTCCCAAGAGAGTAAGTTATAGAACATCCCTAATGTTGCATTATCTACCTCTGATAGATCAAATTTTGACTCTGTACGCGTGCTTAATATATGTAGAAGGAAATCCCTTCCCCTTTACATACGGTCGCATTGTTATGCAAAGTTCATCATTAGAAAGAAACAAGTTGCAGTATATTACAGCATAATGGATTATATATAAGAGTTGTAGTCAGATATATTTTTTTCATTCATTAACATATGCTCACTAGTGTAAATGATTAGATACAGAAAGACACTCCTGTAAATAATGGGAGAGAAAAGGGTATTGCAGCAGGCTAAAAAAATGCGAGGGGGTATGGCCTTGGTGGAATTTTTGCCAAGCTATGGAGGAGTGCAAGGCCTCTACTCAGGAGAGGTGGTGAATAATATAGGTAAAACAGCTATATAGAACAGGTTTTGCATACTATTCAAGATATTGCTGCCGGAAATAATCCTCGTACAGCCTTGAAAAGACGTATAGCCGATGTTTCAGATTAGATGTTGGATGATGTTAAGCGTAAGAATAAGTAAAATGTCAGGTCAGGGTCGAGGCACCAAGAAGATTGGATAAAGAAAAAGACTAAGCGGAAAAACCTCTAAAGAAAAAATGTATTGATGTTTTTCCTATTTAATTACTAACTGATAACTTTTATACGAGTTGTGTATTTCTAATTATATAGTAATGTTTTTTCATGAAAATGTCTCATCTATACGATCAGACCTCTGCACAATAAGTGCATTTCCTTCCATCCTTCTAGTGCCTGTTGTTGTAGAGTGAATTTGAATCTCTTCTGCCATGAACCCTACAACAGATAGCGGTTAGCGATTCAAGTTTATCAGTATTATATCCTCTGCAATGTCAATTACCAACTACAGATGTTCCTCTAGATGTTCAATTTCCAGGTACTTCTGATCAATACCTAGATCCTCTACTGTGTTTTTTATATGTAAAATACGAAATTCCAAAACCTGATGCTACAGATCTTCACCTTCGGGTGATGACCATAATAGTATATACAGAATCACATTTCTGTACTACATGTGTCACCCAGGTTGAAGTCTATCTTAACGGAACTTCGCTAGGTGCGTCCGGCTAATTATCGCTTATTATAGCTATCGTAGAACAATTTGTTAAATTATAGCAGACGACGCTAAAAGTCTCATCTCCAGCATCGTGGTTTTTATAGTTTCAAGATGAACTGCATCTATAGAATAAAGCAGCTAAGTCATTAATAATACTTATGAATTTTACGGTCCATTAAATGGCGATATCTTCTCTCAAGAAAGCCTCATTCTCTACCGATCTGTAATACGGTAGAATCATTTTATCACGTTCAAATCTTAATTTGCTCTTAAAATAAAAAAGTAAACCTACTGCTACATGCTGTATGTCCAGAACCTGTTTCAAACTGTTGGAGGCGTTACTTAAATGTCAGAGAAAGTGAAATATCGAACCACAGCGGCATTTTGGAAATCTGAGAAATTCGCTTTGAATACTACAGCAAAGCCTATTAAGAGAGTTGAAACCAAGATATTTAATTCTACTCAGGATTATCGAGTATGCAATATCCCTAACAATTGTGAAAACGGAAATCTTACCCACAGAAAGTAATAATAGGGGATTGGTGGAACATGGACGCCTACTCTGGAATTGAATTAAAAAGTCCACCCTATAAATTCCATCACCTTTCGGGCTTAGAGGTATCAGTTTACTTGTGAATGGACTTCCTCACGGGAGGGGGGGGGGGGGGGGGCACGTGATTATGAATGTTAAACAACGGAGACCTATCTCTCTGTTCTCGTCCTTTTTACGACTTAATAGCAATACTGTATTATGTAATGATAGCGGGACAGGCTTAAATCTTGAAGAATACCAAAGATATAGTAATTTATATGCTATGATTCAACAGCCGGACCTTTCGCTTGTACGCTCTTTCATTTAAACATTTTGAGAAAAGGGAATTAGGGCTAAGTCTCTCCTTTGATAAAGTGTCTACAAACACCCATCTACTGTGGTGGACCTAGTCTTGAGATCCGTCAACTCATTGATATTTGACAGAGTACGCAAGCGTACTTTTGAATTATAAAAGATGAATGAAGAGAATATAACATTCGTGTTAAAAATGAACATGTTTAGGTGTGTTTTCGCTATTATAACGAAATAAACTCTGTAAAGTTGGAGAAGGATACTTGCTTCATATTCAATACATTGCCTCGTCACCAATCACCTCAACAGACATTGGATTCCGTTAAGAGCAAAAAACGATGCTGTTCAAATAATAGTATTTCTTTGAATTTAAAATTTATTATTGAATAATCTATATACTCACTCTTATTTTTTAAAATATAATAATGTAAAGTATATCAAGAAAGTGTCTTACCTGCAATCCCGTTATATTCTATTTGGTGGTGGAGTCTATTGTATTTATCTCATTATGCTTTTTAAATAATGTATTTTTAATAAACTTGTAAATATATATTTGATGCTAATAATTTGTATGTCAATGATTTTATAGTTTCTAATATTATGTTAATAAAGTGTTTAAAATGAAAAATGCGATTTTAACTACGCCTTAAACTCGTCATATTAAAAAGCCATTTTAATTTTTAAATAAAATTGTTTATATAACAGACACAGCGTGTGTTTTTCTTACATTACAATATTTTTTAAAGATAACAATAAATATAATAAAAACACACATTACAAACACAACGAAATATTAACGTCAAACAAGGTCAAGAATAAAATAGTATTAAACAAAAATAAATCGTTTTATGACAAAAATAAAATAATTATAATTCCGTAGAACATAAAAAGGGTTGTCCTAAAATCTGATGGTTATATCCATATGTCTTAAAACGTAAATTATATATATGAGTTATAGCAGTAAAACAGTAAAACATATGAGTTTAAAGCAGTAAACGCAGTATGAGTTAAAGCGTAAAACATGAGTTAAAGCAGTACAAACATGTGAGAGTTAAAAGCATAAACATCGAGTTAAAGCAAGTTAAAACATGAGTTAAGCATTAAAAGATATGGAGTTAAAGCAGTAAAACATGAGTTAAAGCCAGTAAAGCAGTAAAACACATAAGTTACTAATCCCTTTGGGTGTTAGGTAAACACCTTTATGATTTACTGATTTCTGTTTTAGGGTAATGTTGCTTAATAAATATTTGAGTTAAGCAGCAGTAAGAAACATATGAGTTACAAGCAGTAACGCAGTAAGACAAAAGCAGTACTAGATCCCTTTGGTGTTAGGTAACACCCTTTATTTGATTTACTTGATTTCTGTTTTAAGTATGTTAATGTTAATTAAAGTATATGCAGTTTAAGCAGTAAAACATTGTAGTTAAGCAAGTAAAAGCAGAAAAACAAAAGCATTACTATCCCTTTAGGTGTTAGGTACACTTTATTGGATTTACTGTGATTTACTGTTTTTAAGGTCACTGTAAGTTATATGTTTTTAATAAATTTCGTACAATTGTACGTAAAAATGTAATGGAGCTTATAGTAATATATATTTTCATGTCGCGGATATTGCGCCTGCGGCGCACGCGGCGGGGGCGGTAACAGCGTTACGCGGAAATATTTGGCGCCTGCGGGCGCAGCGCGGACGGCCGGTAATATTGCGCCTGCGGGTGCAGCAGCGGCGGTCGCGGGCGGCTCGTTTTCGCCTGCGGACGGGAACTCTGAACGTTTGGCGTTCACTGCCTCAAATGTGTACACTTTAATATATATTTCTATCGTGTTGTATAGTGTTGAGAAAGACTAACTCTAGTAGGAAGCATGCTAGCAACTTGTATATATGCACCAATCGCTTCCTCATACTTATGAACCTAGGGGAGACACCCCTATTCAGGGCTATTCTAGCCAGCGGGAGGCTAGAAAAGGTTTGAAAAGAAGTGGCCTCAAGTTGGCACTAGTGGCACTCACGTCTGGCAGTATGTGCACTTCGTTGGCACTGCATTGCACTCACTAGGCATCTTGCACTCATTGGCACTCACTTGGCAATCTCCTACCTGGCACTCATCTAATATGCCACATTAGAGTTGAGTACGACAGGACAGTATATTCTTACGGCTGATTGGATTGTAGCGATAGAAAAAGATTCTGAACTAGGAATAAATCTGTGAGTCATCTAAGCTGAAATCAACATATATAGATTGCCAAAATAGATGACGTATCAAAGTTGAGGCCATAAAATTGAACCATCAAAGTTGTAGGGTGCACGTGTAGGCTAGTATAGGTGCTACGCTAGGTGAAGGCTGGGTGGAAGCTAGGTGTTAGGCTGGGTGTAGGCTATGTTGAGGCTGGGCTGGAGGCTAGTGAGGTCTGGGTGGAATCTAGCGTGTAGGTGTAAGGCTGGTGAAGGCTGGGTGGAATCTAGGTGTAGGTGTAGGCTAGTGAACGGCTAGTGTACGCTGGGTGTAGGCTATGTGGAGGCTGGGTGTAAGCTAGGTGTAGGGTTAGGTTAGGTTAGGTGTAGGCTAGGTGTGTGTGGTGTGTGTATGTGTGTGTTGTGTGTGTGTGTGTCGTGTATGTGTGCGTGGGTGTGCGCATGGCGGTGTGTAGATGTGACCGAAATAACAAAAAATAGGGCTAAGCCCCTAAAGGTGCTCAAAACTTAGGGTGGGCCAATATTTGACCCACTGGAAGAGCCAAAGTTGGCGAAAAATTAGGGTGGGGCAGCGTACAGCACGGTTGCTTACGCAACCGTTTGCCGCAACCCTTCTTCGAAGGGTCGCAAAAATAATTAGGGTTGCCGAACAAAATTAGGGTTTGCAAAAAATTAGGGGTGCCAAAAATTTAGGGATTGCCAAAAATTAGGGTTGCCCAAAAAAATTTTGGGTGCAAAAAAATTCTGGGTATCTCAAAAATATTTGGGTGCCCCAAAAGGTCAAGGCACAAAAAGGTCAAGGCAAAAAGGTTCGAAGGCCAAAAAAGGTCGCGTCAACAAAAGGTCAGTGGGTTTTTCGGCGGTTTTCAGGTTGGGTTTATGGGGTGTGATATCCACTTTCCGTACTACTATGTTTCTTTACATGAGCTACGACCTATTTCTTATATAATTTATCTATGTTTTCATTTTTTTTTTTTATTTCGATGGTATACGGGTAGATGTGGGACGACCCTATGGGGTTTTTACAACACCTCGTAGAATATTGAGCGAACGATGCATATGGATTCCCACACTTCCAGTTACATAGGTTGACAATTTTATGGTTAGATGTATCTTTAGCCAATCACGATATTTTTAGAAAGTTTTATACTCCTCTTATCCCAAAAGTAAGTTACTGCAGTATCCCATGAAACCGACTTAGTAATGTGCTTCTCCGTGACATATACGAAGTGGGTAACGTAGCTACCTGGCTAACATACCATTCAGTTTAAACTAGATTTAATAATGTCAAGTCTTGCCTAAATTTGTTTGTGTTGAGCATATGTTCTAATCTCGTCAAGAATTTTGCACTATATTTTTGTGTATGGGCGTGTTTTCTATCCTCGTTACCGTTTTTGCGATGCAGGTAATTGTTGAAAAGCGTCACGTGTATCAAATTCCTGTGTCGAAACCGTAAACAAGTCTCAACTGAGAATTGCTTTCTTTAAGCGAAGCTTTTTGGGAAGCACACCGACTAAAGGCGGAGAAATATGGTTTTTTATGTTGCAGCAAGCTTTCAAGAGGGGCCCGAGAAAATGTTGAATGACAACCTCGTTGTAGCAAGACAATCTCGTCAACAATAGATGAAAATGGTGAACTAGTTGTTAAAGCTGTGATGAGAGAGCCGCAGTTTCAGTGTCAGAATGACAGCAGAAAAAGACTGGTGTTGGATAGAACAATTGCAGTTCATAGAATTTCTAACACCTTTGCACATGCGAAAATTTGTGCAAAACTAGTGCCCAAAGACTTGTCTGTGGAGTGATATGATATATGATACTATTAATATAATGATATATATATATAATATATATTATATAATAATATATATTATATAAATATATATAATATATATATATTATTATATATATTAATATATATATATATATATATATATATATAAAAGTCATCCCCCTAATCCTTCTTATTATTATTATTATTATTAATATTATTAATATTATTAATATTATTATTATTATTATTTATTATTTTTATTATTATTATTATCTATATAATAAAATTACAATCATAAAGTTAAAAAAATTTATATCTTAATCATAATTAAATATTATCTCAGATTTTTTTTATAAAAAAAAATTAAATTTCTTCTTTATTTCTTGTAAAAGGAAAAAAAAACTGATATAAACTATTTTTTATTCGTATTCTCGATCCATTAATTATGACTTAATATTGGAAAATTTGTCAACTTCTATTTTGCCGTTATTTCTATATAGACATTGTCATTCGTAAATCTTACTGATCTATCTGGACCATGTATCATTATTTATTATCGTGGGTGTTATTCGACTCTAGTTAATATGATCGGTTTGTAGGCAAAACAAGCAGTATGGTAAATTGTCAACTCATCGTTGTTTATGCGTTGGAGCATAGTTCTCAAACAATTTAATAATATTATATGATACACTTCTAGTTTCCAGCTGAATTGTATCTCGTAATTGCTTGAAATAACCTGCTCTATTTCCAATGTATTCTATTCCAGAAGTGAAATGAGCTCCGCAATAGGACATTATTGTTATTATCAATTCGCTTACTGGGAAAATCTCAGGCAATAACACCAAAATGAGGATTTCTTTAGTAAAGTAATTAACAGTTTATCCCCAGACGTATTTCAAATATCGATCAAAGACGTTAAGCACTAAATAAATCCCTTACATTTCAACATGATTTCGAACTTTTCCGACACTTCCACAAATTGTTTAAATTTAGGAATTGTATTCCTAATATACTACTAGCGCTGCCAAGCATCACATGAATCTATGCATTTCTTCGTCGATTCATAAATTGTTTCTGAATCAAATTTGGACTTTAAATTGTAAATACTTTTCTTGTTTCCCAATTGCCACGATCATTAAAGTGGGATATGATGTCACTCACAAATGTGCAAAGGACATAAACACATGCAAAACCCATCGACATATCTACACAAATTTCTATTTCTTTTTCTCTCGCACCATTACAATACTGTCTAATTTTATTTTATTCGCCTCTAATATACTTATTTAATTTTAAGTCTTTTTACTGCTCTTCTTTAATTGCAACGTAATATATATTTTTATTAAATATTGTTGTGAACCCAGAATCTAATTTTAAATTTCACTGAAATTTGTAGCATGCTGTATCTTTATACAGAATTTTTGAATCTAGCGAAATTAAGAATATTTTTTGTATTTCAAAACTTTTCGCATGACCTCTTTGTTCGTTCTGAGACAAATCATTCCTAAATTTCTCCTGAGTGCAGTAATTTAACCGATTCTTGTTTTCTAGCTATCTCGTAGACCTGCACGTAAGCACTTCTAACATGGAGTTTTCAGTATTTTCTACTTTATTGATTTTTTCAATGAGGTTACGTTGATGCGTTGTCTTTACGTTAATATAATGTACTTATATATCAATTTCTTAAATATAACTCAAATGTCGACGCTCCCGTGAATTTAAATTGGAAGTTTCATTCTGTTTTGCTTTTTATTATTATTGAATGGGAACTGCCATTGGGTCGATATATAAGTAACCCTTTTTCCTTGTAATTGATAACAAAATTTCTTTAGAGTTTGGATTACTTAAGTAGTTCCTTGGTAAGCATATTTATGTCTGTACTTTTTAAAACACAACTGTAAAAGCCAAGTTTTTTTCCTTATCTTTGCCTAAAAAACTGCATTTCTTACCGCATGTTGAACGATCTCTGATTATTACATCCTACCTTTACGTCCGCAAACCACAATTCAATGTAATTTTTTAATTTTTTCAGCCATAGCCTTGCCTCCAGAAGCATAAATTCTGTTTTATTTCGCTATTTTTTTCCTCATGATCAACATGGTTTTCCATTCAATTATACGTAAAAGTTTGAAAGTGTGTGAAAAATTTGGCACCGGGTTTCTAAAAAAAATAAAATTTTCTATATAAAAAAGCTCCTGTTATTTATATTATTCTGTTAAGAAATGTTTTCATTGCCTCCATGCGCTAAGCGTTTGACTTCATACTTCCAGACCTGACACCATGACCTAAGAATGGGAGTTCTTTTCCCCAATTATGCTCTTTTCACCATTCAGGTTTACTTAGAAATAGACAAATATTCGAAGTAAAAAGCAAAACAGTATGTATGATTCTATGATTGTATTGATGTTTGTATGATTACCGAATGTTCGTCAACGCTTTTCTTACCAATCAAAACATAATTTATGTAAACCAATTCACCAGAAATATAGTCTTAAGAAATGTGCATTAATCAATAGAACACTTCTGAGCAATTGTGGTGTCCTTCTGCCAGTGTTCCCGAACTAGACGTTGATTGCAAAGAACTTTTTGCTTTAGTCTTTCAGTCTCAAATTGTAATACGCTACCTAAGACTAATCACGATAATACGCTGTATCCTTCTATTGCTCTACCAAGGTTTTGGTAATGAGTAATTATCCTTTATTGAGATGGCGTTCAAACTACTCAAGGTTGCAGCTACACGTACTGTATCTTCTCCCATTTTAAACACGTGTATGGAAGTCCGAATGAACTTTATGCTCATTTTAAAATTCCCCTTTCGAGTAGTTTTTATATTCCGTCTTTAGTCTTGCTATACAACTTTTATCGACCCTCTTGTTTTCATAAATACCATAAAAAAGTTGCTCCCTCAGCTGCATTCGGTACTTTTTACGACAATGCAACACCGGACATTTTATTTTTTAATACGAACAGTCGCTCGAAAGATGATCAAAATCCGTTTTACCTTTCTAATTTTTTACTCTCTCGAATAATGTCCAAAATTTATATCACTCCTTCGTCCACTTGATATATGGTCAATTTGTGTCTTCTTTTTAAATTTGACGTCATTCAATCCACTTTCCACTTTCAAAGAATTTTACTGACAATTCAGGTTGTTTCATTTTTAAATTATAATTTTCTTTATCGTATGGATTATTAAATATGAAATTGTACTTCGTAGTAATTTAAAAAGAGAATATATATCACAAAAGGAAACTTATCAAGAAAGTTGAAGAGCACAATTGTGAAAATTTAAATAAATATTAGCATTGTTATTAAAATTATCATCCAACTTTAAATTAAAACCTGCAACAGTTGGTGTAACAAATTATTCAGCAAACCTTCTCAAAATCTATTGTAAATCCAAACTTTCGTAAAAACGAGTTACCTTATTTGTAAGTATTTACATCTCCCACCATCACATTTATTAAAAGTGTCCATCACAACATAATGTCAAGCCCCAATCTCCTTCTACCGTAGACTTTCATCAAAGTATAATAAGTTGTAGTAAGTTCCCCCACATATAGCCCCTCTCTTTTCACTTTAGAAAATCGATACCAATGAGACTGCTGCCCTTGATCAGATTCTTTAACTTTAATTTTATACAATCTTTTTTTGCCCTTAATAAAGTACCTAAAGGTGTACTTGCCGCCATCTTAGCATCGACCGTGGTATCATTCTCTATGGACGTGGCCCTCTATCTCCCAATTTCATTCTTTCCAAAATTCTATGTCTTTCTAACTACAAAAATATGTTGGTGACTCTTTTTAAATGTATTTAAGTTTGAATTACTATCTAAGTTATCAAACAAACAGAATACTCATAATTAAAATTAACATCAAGATCGCTAATCATTTAGAGACTCAAATTATTATTATTATTATTATTATTATTATTATTATTATTATTATTATTATTATTATTATTGAGTTATTATCGACTGACCATCTGTCAGCAGACAGACCGTAGGTCTGTCTGTCTGTGTGTGTGTGTGTGAATATTATTATTATTATTATTATTATTATTATTATTATTATTATTATTATTATTATTATTATTATTATTATTATTATTATTATTATTATTATTATTATTATTAATATTAATATTAATATTAATATTAATATTAATATTAATATTAATATTAATATTAATATTAATATTAATATTAATATTAATATTAATATTAATATAATTATAATTATAATTATAATTATAATTATAATTATAATTATAATTATAATTATAATTATAATTATTATTATTATTATTATTTTTATTATTATTATTATTATTATTATTATTATTATTATTATTATTAATTTTATAATTGTAATATTATTATTATTATTATTATTATTATTATTTTCATAGTTCTATTGAGCGATTTCTAACCTCTTCAATTTTTTAGCTAAAAGAAATCTTTCTTTAGTATAATACAGTAATCAAATAAAACTATTGATTTAATAACAGTACCAAGCTTTCGTCCATTCACGTTGGGCACTCACAAAAAGACTAGTTTGTATTTAAAGATTTTGATCAATTTGATAATAGAACCATTGTTTAAACTAATAGTAAAAATAAACAAAATTAAAAATTTTAAAGTTAGAAAATTAACCTACGTTGACTTTTTGTTATTTAAAAATGTTTAAAATTAGACATTTCATTATATTTTATGTTTATTACTGGTTTATGTTTCCTTAAGAGCAATGATTCCGAGGTGCAATTCATAAAAATCTTTCTTTCTTGTTATGATGGAGAAGCCCTCTTTTATGCTGTTATCGGGATTTTTGTGGTGTTCTTCCTTGATATGTTAAATATTTAAAGCATATTTGCCGCACGACATTCTCATGTTGAAATTATTCGTTGTATCCAATATGATGGCGACCCATTCACTTTCAGAACAGCTAAATCAGTACACAACAATTTTCTCTCTATCCAGCGCTACGAGTAAGCACGAAGCTCAGTTCCCTAATAGCTTATAGTAAGATCTTAATATAAGCTTCTTCCGTCCTTTGCTTTAATATGTTCTTTCAAATTAATTTTAATTTGTTTTCTTCCTCTTTTTTTCTGACTAATATTTTCAGTTTTATAATCAATACTTTAATAATAATATAATACTATCAATGAAAATGAAAAAGATAAGCTCTTAGTATATTATAAAACTGAAAATATTAGTCAGAAAAAGAGGAAGAAATCAAATTAAAATTATTTTGAAAGAACATATTAAAGCAAAAGACGGGAAGAAGCTTTTTAAGATCTTATAAGCCATTGAAACTGAGCTCTTCTTCTCTACTCGTGAAGCGCTTTCAGTTGGTGATAGTCACGTTGTGTACCGATTTCAATGTTCTAAAGTGGATGTAACACTCATATATTGGATACACAACGAATACCCTCAACATGAAAGTTGTCGCAGCATAGTATAAGCCGAGTAAAAAATATTTCAGCATATTTTTGTGTAGTGTGGAACCACTCGATAACTTGGCATAAAGAGAGACTACTCCATCATAACAAGAAAGAAAGATTTTTATAGATTGCGCCTCGGAATCATTCCTTATAAGGAAACATAAACCAATGTAAACATAAAATATAATGAAATGTCTAATTTTAAACATTTTTAAATAACAAAAAGTCAACGTAGGTTAACTTCTCTAACTTTTAAAATTATTAATTTTGTTTATTTATTTTTAAGTTATTAGTTTTACAAAAGAATATTTTATATTCAAAATTGTTCCAAATATAAAAAAAAATAAAAACTATTCCTTGAAAATGTCAAAGTGTACGGACGAAAGCTTGTTACTGTTAAACCAATAGTTTTATTTTACTCAGGCTTATACTTATGCTGCGACATTCTCATTTCTTCTGTAGACAGAAATACATTTAGGAGGCTTGAAAAAGCAACAAAATCATATGTTAAAATAAATGCTGATATTGAGTTTTTAGAAATATTATTATTATTATTATTATTATTATTATTATTATTATTATTATTATTATTATTATTATTATTATTATTATTATTATTATTATTATTATTATTATTATTATTATTATTATTATTATTATTATTATTATTATTATTATTATTATTATTATTATTATTAAAAACAAGTTCAACATTAGGTAATTTATTATATTTATTAGTTTTGTCTCATTTGAGGAAAGATTAATTAGGCTTTTATTTTATTTATTAATTGTTTTTTGAATCACGAACTAGAACCAGATGGTTAAATGTTACTTTCCTGGAGATTACTTTCACTTGGGACAAAACCACCCCAAATGCAGTTTCATGCCGCTGGTGCAGACGTCGCTAGTCCAGAATAATTGCTGTTATTATTTTATCCTACCAGGTTGTGCATCATACATACATCTGGATTTCTCAATTTGAAGCTTTGATGGCTCTATTTACGATGGTAAATACACAGGTCCTTGTCTTCTCTGTTTATACAAGAATTTTCATATCTTCTCTTGCTGATGCTCCTTCCTTTTCTGAAACTACGGTATTCTGTATTTCCATCGTTCACTCATCTGTCTTGAAATACTTTTTCAGTCATTCTGTTAATACAGGTGAAAACTATTTCTTTCAAAATATTGCATTTGTACTTCATGATTCTTTTGAAGAATAGCTTTTCGGATGATTTTTGGCATTACATGTTACATGATCAGCTAGCTTCTCAAGTCCTTTCTGCGTGAAGTGCGTCTTGGCTTCTTTTCTGATATGAAAGGATGGTGGATTGACCAAATGATGAATGATACACTTTAAATAATATATTGTCGGTAACGAGGCCTATTTTTTTCTAAATCTGAACTTCCAGCTATCGTTTGTAAAGAGATTCGTATGTTGATGGGCTTCGCCGCTGAATGTTGTAGGTCAGCGTATTGCCCTAATATTATAATATATAAATATAATAGAGTAGACAGTAATGTAGCCCTATTATCGCCTCTAGATGGAAAAGATAATAGTCCAAAAAGTTAAACTAAATAAGCTGCCTTATCATTTCTCATGAAACTTTATTTCATTGGTTGAAGAAACTATAAAATTACTTTCACTAATATTCTTATATATTATTATATCATATTTATGTAACTCTGAATCCAAGAATTAGATGATATGAATTTTATACACCTAGAGTAAATTAATATATATATATAAATACTCTCACTTCTTTAAAATTTTTAAAATATTAAATTCTAATATAATTTAAATAACATTATAAATATATAATTAATTAATTTATAATGAGTTATTTAGTTAAAGTTATTTAAATATAATATATACATATTTATACACAAAATCTAAATTTATGCTCATTTTTATTGTTGCTTTTACTATTGATCATTATGTTATTTTATGTGAAATTAAAGAATATTAGTATTATACACATACTTAGGCTCAAAATCTTAGAAAAGTATTTTAAAATTATCTAAAAAATTATTTTATAGAAAAAACTTTGTTTTGACACTCCCCTCTAGATAATGTTATTCATTAATGATTTTAATTTAAATTTATTTCATATATAATTTTAATATAAAATTAGAACAAAAGAATCATATTTATTTTTTTTTTTTATATTTATTATTATATTTTAAATTATTAAATAAATTATTGTTATAATGGATAGATATAAAAAAAAATAACAGAAAGAAAAAAATCCATTATAAATTTGAAACTATAATAATATAATATACCTAAAAAATAATTAATCACTAAAAATTAATACTAAGAATATATTATATATAAATGTAAGTGACACTGTTATCAATTCTATGTTATTACTTAGCATTTAAAATTACAGGTAAAAGTATTTTATATAGAGCTCATGCATATTTGTTTTTCAGTAGTCTCATCTAGCATTTTAATGGTTATGTTTCTTAACAGGAATTGGAATGTATTATTATATTGGATACTTCAAAACACACACATGGCATTTATACTTTAAAAAATTTGGTCACTTATTTCCTCTATAATCATAAATGGAGAGTAAATATAATTGAGTTTATCAATATTTACCTTTATGCTTAGTATATTTTTAATTTATTATCAATAAATGAGAAAATTTAGAGTAATATTTATGTATGAACACCCTTTTTAGAATAATATATATCATTATTATATCGTGGTAGAGTTTATTTATTAACATATGGTTAATATTTTAATATTAAGCAACATAAGTATATTATAAGTTATTATAATTTTGGTATAATAATATATATATAGATATATATATTATATTAATATATTTATATATATATATATAAATATATATATATAATGTTGAATTTTTGTAATATATATATGTATATATATAGCAAATAATATGCGAAATAAAAACTATAATTTAGTATCAGATTTATCAGACTTAAGGAAATCGGTCATCATTGGGAAAAAGTATTTGAATTTTATTATAATGATTTTATGAGGGGTAGAGAAAGTACATTAGGTTAGAATAATATAATACAATATCAAATCTAGCATCCACAAAATAAAGAGTTATATTAATAATATATATAGAGTTATAATAATACTTTTCAGAAGCTTTTATGTATTACTTATATTATATCTTCAATAAGAACGAGAACTACTTTTTATCAACGATTTTATCATTTATAGAAATGTAGGAATACTAAACATAATAGATTGTAATGTACACTGAGTATATATATATATACTGTACTTGTTTTAACAATTAAATGATGAGTTGATAAACATTACATGATATAAGTAAATTAATATACCACAAAGTACATTAATATTGATATACAAATTTAAATAAATGGAGTTCTTGAGTGTATAATGTAATATATTCACTCAAGGATGTTCAACTATTTTAAAAAATTTTCTGATATAGCGGGTCGAGGAAAATAATTTTGAAGGACAACAGATAGTGTCTTATAGTTTGAACAATCTTATGGAAAGTTTTTCAAACTTTAAAACTGGAACTATGAAACTGGATTCATGATACTAAAATATCAAACATTTTCCAAAATCATTTGATAAATTTTCCTTCTAACTCGGAATGCTTGAATATAATTTACTCATTTCATTTACTTTACTTCTTTCTTGATAATGATAACCAAATTATTCTGTGACCATTCTAGCATTTAAATTTAAATTTGAAATTTCCAAAAATTTAACTCCAATCAAATGGCATTAATGAGTTTGCACAGTCCTGGACCCAGACTCCATTTCCTCAATGTCCAGATATTTAATTAAATACGAGTATCAGAAAAGAAATCAAATTATTCTCTTATTTAATAAACGAATATTTCTTGAATTAGTTAATTCAATTAGTTAATTAGTTAAGAAGATTAGTTAAAATTTCAAAGCAATTTGACTCTTTATGTTCAGAAAATCAATTTGGGCTTTCGTCGGCATTTGGGCATTTCGCAAATTAACTAACATTCTCAATCTACACTTTGTACCCCATAACGTAAAGGTTATAAACTTTCTAAATATATATTTAATAATCGTACATGACACAATTCTACAATATTAGACTGACCACCGCACCTGGTGCTGTCGGCCAACCTAGAACAAAATACCCATGTTAAAATTCGGCCAGATCATTTATCCAAATTTTTTAATAAAATTAAAATATATTTTTAAAGTTTAAAAAGGAATTTGAAAAATCATCATAAGCTGGAAGCTTCATTAAAAAAAATATCAATCATAATAGTAAAAATAAAATATAAATTTTTTTCCTTCATAAATTATAAAATCCCTGTTATGAGATGAAGTGTGAATTATTGATCTGTCCTGTACATAAACAATTAAAAATAAATAGAAATAAAAAATAATGAAACAATTATAAGACAACAAAACATGTATAAAAATTGACCTAAATATCGTTATATATTATTTATTTTGTAATATATATATATATATATATATATATATAATAAATATTATATATATATATATATATAATATATATATATATAGATATTATATATATATATATAATATTAATATATTTATATATTATATATATATATATATATATATATATACATATGCTTGATAATGTTCGTTAATTCAACAACGTATTATACATATTATAATGATAAAAATGCAAGCAAATATTAGTAACTAGATAATAAAAAATTTCTACTAAATAGAAACATTACTAATTGAATATTTGCTAATTAAATTAATAATAATAATAATATTTTAATAATAATAATAATAATAATAATAATGATTAATAAAAAATAATATAATAATAAAAATATCTAAAGCTTATTTTTATTATACTTTTATTATATTAAATATTCAATTAATTATTTATTGATTATGTATTATTATTATATTATTATGTATTCTCTTTCCCAATCATTATTGCATTGAAAAACTGATATATTTTTATTTTTTATTAATTACTAATGTAGAAAATGTTTGTGACTTACTATAAAGGTATGTCACAACACTATTATTGATTGATATCGATTCATTATATATGATTATTTATTGTTAATTATATTTATTATTTATTATTATTGATTACTTATTATTATTTTATTATTATTATTATTTATTAATTATATTATTATTATTATATATTCTATCTTATTCGTATTTTTTATTCGTAGCTATTTTTATGATTCTTGTACTTATTCTTATATTATTATTATTAGTAATTAGTTATATTATTGTATATAACTTACTATTATTGATTATTATTATTATTATTATTATTTATTATATTAGAAGCTCTTAAATGCTAACAAAATGTTCTTGACGTGTCCATGAGAATTATCATTACTAGTAAAAAGAAGTGAGTAATATTTCAGAAGAACGGATTTGTTATTATTAGCACCATAGACTCACATACCGACTAACTACCACACTACCACTACTACGCTACACTACCACTACTACTAGCACTAGCTACTACTACTACTACTAAAGTCACTCTAGTATTGAACTTAACTATTAAGGGGCTTACAGTGTCGGTTTATATTAGAATGATTAAAATAATGAACCTTTTTTTTTCTTTCTTTTATCTATATATTACTTATTTCTGAAGCTGGAAATTAAAAAAAAAATAAAAAAACGACAAGAAATTACCAGGAAGAAAAAAAGAAAAAAAAATTTTATTCCTCTTATGACGTAGGAGGAAGACTAAACAAATTATGTAAAATATTATGATGTGTATAATTTTTTTTTAATGTAAACATCATAAACGCACACGTGATGTTATAAAACTAATTCTATAGAAAGATATGAAACGTTTATAAAATTCCTTTATACAACAAAACTCCAAATAACCCCCTCTCTCTCTCTCTGTCTGTCTGTCTGTCTATCTGTCTGTCTCTCTCTCTCTCTCTCTCCTCTCTCTCTCTCTCTCTCTCTCTCTCTCTCTCTCTCTCTCTCTCTCTCTCTCTCTCTCTCTCATATAGAGCAAGTGACATCACATTTCGATATTCTTCGATCAGGTATTTTTTAGACATCAAAACTATATACACTCTAAAATAGTTTATACGTTATTTAAACGCGTTAATTTTGTCTATCATTCACCAATGTGTTATCTCATAAAATAACACATAAGATTTTACTGTATTAAGCACAAACCTTACACAATTTAATTTACAAGGTTTAAAAAATTGAAAATGATGCAAGTACGATTACCGTTTAAAATTTTACGTGTTATCTTTTGTTGTTTTTTACGTTATTTTTATGTTATATTCAGTTATAATAAGCAGTCCTTTAGTTTGAAAAACAAAAAGAATATATAATTTTCAGTATATCAACGGATGTCATCGGAAGTTAGACAACTCTCTCTCTCTCTCACTTCTCGTCTCTCTCTCTCCGTTCTCTCTCTCTCTCTCTCTCTCCTCTCATTCTCTTACTCGCTCTCTCTCGTCTCTTCTCTCATTCTCTCTTCTCTATTCGTCCTCTCTCTTTCTCTCTCTCTCTCTCTCTCTCTACCTTCAGCTTCTTTGACCCTTTCTTTCTGTCAAGTTCGGAGCTCAAATTCTTATTTTATATGAATTATATTTAAAAACATTAATTTAATATTGATCATTTATAATAATATGATTAATTTATATTATAGATATATATTAATTATGTATATTAATCTTTATATATATAGTATATTATTAAAATAACATAATATAATTATTATATTAATATACTTTAATAATATATATACTCCTATAACTTATATATATATAATATCATGATAATATATATTAGTTATATATATTATATAGGATAGCATTATCTATCACTATACATATATAGCTATATATAAATATATTTGCGCAGAATCGTTAATATGAATAATATATATACTCAGATATAATGTTTATTTTTCCTCGATACAAAAATGACCGGAGAAAAGGGACATTTTAAATATCATCTATATGTGATTAAAGTCTATAATAAAATCTACAGTAGTCTTTATTATACTTATCCCTCATAATATATATATTATAATACTATATTATATAATATCAAAAGGCGACTCCAGAAACTTCTACTACTACTGCCCTCTCTCATTTCTGTCTATATTATAATTATATTATTATAACTCTTATACTTATACTATTCTTCCTCTCTTATATATCATCTACTCTCATATATATATATATACTCATCTATCTTAATAATAAATATATATTATAATATAATATATAATTATATAATCACTATTATATTATTAATATATATATATAATATATTTATATATATATATAATAAAATAATTTAAATATATATTTATATATATATATATATAATATATTTATATATTATATATTAATATATATACTATATATATATAATATAATATAATATATATATATATATATATATTAATATATAATATATATATATATTATATAAATATATATAATAATTATATATATTATATATTATATATATATAATATATTAAAATCATATTTATATATATATAATATTATATATAATATAATAATTAATTAATATATATCTATTTTAAACATATTATATATACTATAAAAACTTCATTCTAATATATATATATTACTCTCTATATATATATATATATATAAAATATATAGAATATATATATATAATAAATATATTTATAAAATAAAATAAAAAGTCTCTCCATTATATATTATTTAGAGGAGAATGACAACACAAAAAATGTAACTAACAGAGCCAAATAGGTCAATCATACACACAATTTTATAGGATAATCTCGCGTTACGACAATCTCCGACTATTGATTGGCGCGAATAGTCGCCTTTTTAATGGATTGAAAATTAGCATTATCTAAATAGCGATGATTTTTGTTTCAATTTTGCATAAAACTTTATATATATTTATTAGTAATATTTCATCATTGAGCAATTTTTGCCAAAAAAAATAAGAGAATTTTGTCGTAGCATTATTGATATTTGTAAAGTATGATCGTTTCAAATAATTGTAACTCCTTATTCAAACAAGTAACTGACAATCTGATAAATATATAATTAAATATATACTATATATATATATATTAATATAATATATTATATATATATATATATATATATATATATATATTAATAATAATAGTAATATATTATATACTATATATATAATATATATATAATATATATGATTAGTTAGTTCTATTTTTATTACAAGTGATTTGAATCTTTATTGATAAATTTACTAGGTGACTTCCGTAGCTTTGTTTAATTAATAAACTAAGAATTATTATTTATATATTATTATTAATTATATAATAAAATTATTATATTTAATTATATTATATTAATTAATTATTATTATATATCTTATTATAATTATTATTATTTCAATTATATTATTATTTATCTATATAATATTTATTAATTATTTGGACTTGACGACCAAAGTTTGAACATAATTTAATTTTTATATTTTGAGTGTTTTAACGGTTAATGGATTTTTTTACCTACAAAGTGTTATATTTATATAGTTATATCATAAAATAATTTTATTTTTGTCGTTTGCTTAATTAATAGGAATTAAATAGAAAATTAAACGGAAATAAATAAATAAATAAAATTATAAGTAAATAAAAGATAATATAAAAAAAAAATATAAACAATAAAAAAATAGTCGCATATTATTTATTAATTAATTATATATAAATTATATTATTAATATTATATAATTATTTTATATAATTAGATTAAAAATTTATTATGATTATAGAGTATTATAATAATTATATAATAATGTAATTGCATTGATATAAATAAATTATATTTAAATAGATAAATATTATTATTTGATAAGTATTATAATAATTAATCATAATGATCATGTAATTATTATATATTTAATGAATTTTATTTATTTTTTTTAATTTTACTAAAATTAATCTAATGTTATTTAGAGATTTCATACAACGTAACCTTGGTTCGCTGAGAGTTATCACATAGTGGATTTTTACATGGAATAACACTAGCAAAACATGATTATACACGGAAATATAAACAACTAAATTTAGGTATAAATGTTTAGAGTGCGACCATGAATGTAGTAAAAGTGGTAGCTTACTGACACACTTGCTTGACCATGGGAATATAATAATATTTAAATGTTCTAAGTGCAGTTATGAAAGTAATCTTGAAGAGAATTTAAAAACTCATATGTTAATACATGGAAATGAAAAATTATTTAAATGTTCTGAGTGTAGTCATGAAACTAATAAAAAAGCTAGCTTACATCTTCACATGCGTATTCATAGAAATTTAAAATTATTTAAATGTTCTGAGTGCAGCTTTGCAAGTAAATATAAAGGAGGATTGAAGCACCACATGCTGAGACATGGGGATGTAAAATTATATAAATGTTCAAAGTGCAGATATGAATGTAATACTATAAGTAGCCTAAGAAAATCACAATCTTTTGTTGCTAATATCATGCATGCATTCGAACACTATTCTTAATTAAAAGCAGATTACATTGAGCTTTAGATGGAAACACAGATTGGAAATATACAATCGATTTATCTTTTTCTAAAATACAATATCTTTATGGAGTAATACCTCATACGGACTATCACCTAATTTTTTATCATTTTTTAAATGTTGTGCATAAAGTAAGACCTTTATTTAACAACCGTCACCATATTAGCAAAAACATGCTTTAACAAAACATAAATGTAAAATTGCATTGGAGAGGGGTTAGTAGAGGTGTCAAATTTAGAAACAAAAACGAAAAACGTCATTGCCTGCTTATCTAGGATTTGCTCTCTCTCTCTCTGCTTTCTCTCTCTCCTCTCCCTCTCTCTCTCTATATATATATATATATATACCAAAAACATGCTTTAACTAAATATAATATGAAATATAATGAAATATAAGAATACTATGTATGATATGTAATATTTATAATATATAGATGTAAATTTCAGGTTTTGTAAGTCTCTATAAAGTATTATTTTTGCAAATTTCACTTTTATTGGGAGATAAGTGAAGAGTGCTGTTTAGCAAACTCGTAAATGCGAGTAAGATTGACGTTCAGTAAGGTCTCTGACTCTCTATATACAAGTTAAAAGAAGGACATTACATTACATGGACAAATCTAGCACATCAATTTTAAAATTTGAAACAATTTTATATGAAAAAAAATTGATTATGTATATATTAAGAAATATAGAGACAGTCTAAAAAGCCCACATGGCCTATCGCAGACTGAAATAATAGAAGAGCTCAGAGACTGGGCAAACATATATTAAAAAAGTACTATCAGGAATTATTGATTCTTTATTTTTCGTATTTGCCAAATTTGTCTTTTAAGAAACTTAAATATTTGGTCTTTAAATTCTTAAGAATTAATGGTCCGCAATAAGTATAGCACCAAATTTTATTTAATGAATATTATTTTAAATTATAATATCGTTAATTAACGCACAATTTGACAGTTGGAAATAGATTGATATACCGTCATTTTATTTACATATAATTAGCTTAATTACTAAATTTTTATTCATAAATTGGGGTCACAATAACTCTAGATACACTTTACTATTGAACAAAGAATTCCCCAAATATTTATAATCAACTATATCTCTTTTGAACTCGAGCATTTATATTTTAATTTAGGAGGGGGCAATGGACAGACCCAAATTAGCACAGCACATCTAAATATAAAAAAACTGACGAGCCGCACACAACGACTATATAAATAATAGATATATATAAAATATGGAGAATAATTATAAATGATACCTCATAATAGAATAGGTTAAGAAATATGGACCATGAGATAGTGAGTATATATAAACTAGATAATCTAGGACACACAATCATAGAGTGAGAGAAGAGGTAATATGGAGTGAGACTAATAAATAATATTAAATCATAAATATATACAATTAAATATCCAATAATAATAATTATAGTATAATAACTAATACTAGCAATAATATATAGCAGTAGTAATTAGTGAATATATCCAACTAGGTATGATTAATCAAGAATTGATAGATAGTAATTATATAGAGAGAGATACAACGTATTTATTTAATATAAGGAGCACTATATAAAAAATATGAAGTACTTACTTTTACTACATTACATTTTTTTTTAAATATAATAAGGTTATATTATTATTATAAATATATCATTATTAACTTGAAGATCTTAGTGGTTTAAAATTATATTTTAATATATATAAATTCTTTTAGATGCTATAAGAAATGCGGATAATCATTGTTGATATATTTATATATTCATAAAAGATGTTTCTTACGCGAAGGCATATAGGGATACTGGAGTAAATAACTATCACACGCATCTGGGTGAGGGCTTCTTCAAAGTGCTTTCATTCCCCAAGAAATTATTAACCCATCTATGTGAGGGGGTTCTTCAAAGTGTTTTGATTCGCTAAATACGCAATGTTTCTACATTACCCTTATTATAAGTAAATAATTTCACCTATATATGTATATTGTGATAATTCGATACAGTAAGCTGTTCATTGATGTTAGTCCGCGATTAAGAGTTTCGAAGAAAAATAAGTGTGTCATATTTTAGTATAAGACATAGTTAAATGAACGCACGAGAAAACATTACTTAAAGATTAGGATTAAGAAAAGGAATGAAGGAATAAGAAGGATAGAAAGAACATTGAGAAAGTACACAGAAAGGAGACAAGCACGACTCAGGATAATACATCCATATCCAGCTCTATAATTTTCTCTCATATCACTGGGGTACCCATCTCACCTGACAATCCCGATTAAGTTTCCAGGTCACCTAAAATCCTATAAACTTTCTTGGGGAGAGTGTCTAAATATAAACTAGCGGTTAATATCTTAACGTAATACATGTCATTCTTAATTACCTACACTGTAGTAATTATAATAATATTTAATATATTTACATTAACGTTGACTAAATATATATTATAATCCGCAACTCTGTTATAATGTGTAACGTACAATACCCTTCTATTACTGAGATATAGGGTTAGTTAACTATAAAATTAATTATTTAAGTAGTTATATTAAATGAAATTATAAAGCACTGTACAAATAATATATTATAAATAAGTTTCTTTAACTAAAAAAATTTAGTAATAGAACCAAATTGTAATTAATGATCATAAGTGATATACCCAATAATAATTATAGATTATAATATA
>JABUQX010073474.1:0-2500 GCA_015478945.1 Trachelipus rathkii
AAAGAGATATAATTTTATTTATATAATATTATTTTATTTATATTTTTATATTTTATTTCACTTGATTAAAACATAATATTTTTAACTATTTCTTTTGTTATTTGTCACACTAAGTCTATATTCAAGTTTACCGTGATCTTATAACTCTGAAAATCCTACAGCTCACAATTTTTTTATATGGAGATCTATATTACATTATATATATTATTTTTATTTATTTTTTTTATTTTTAATTTATTTTTATTACCAATTTTTTTTTTTTTTTTTTTTTTTTTTTTTTTTTTTTTTTTTTTTTTTTTTTATTTTTTTTATATTTATTTTTATTTAATATTTTTTATTTTTATTTAATTATAGAATTATTATTAACATTATTAAATATAAATATTTATATATATATATATAATATATATATATTTTAACTGTATATATATATATAGAATCTGTATAATTTTCAATAGATTATGTATTATTATATTATATATATCATATATTTATATATATATAATATATATATATATATATATATATATATATATATATATATATATATATATATATATTATATATATATATCGAACCCGGGACCTGTCCCTTGCGATTCTGTTTCTGTATTCAAAGTTGTGAATCCTTTTTTGCCAAAACATTGTATTCAAAATTGTTTATCCTTTTTTGCCAAAACATAGAATTCAAAGCTGTTAATCCTTTTTTTCCAAAACATTCTGTATTCAAAGCTGGGAATCTCTTTTCATCAAAATATTCTGTATTCAAAGCTGTGTATCCTTTTTTGCCAAAAACATTTTATTCAAAGTTATAAATCCTATTTTGCCATAACATTGTTTTCAAAGCTGTAAATCCTTTTTTTTTTTTTTTTTTTTTTTTTCAAAAACATTGTATTCAAAGTTGCAAATGCTCTTTTGCCAAAATATTGTATTCAAAGTTGTGAATCCTTTTTTTGCCAAAAGATTGTATTTAACTCTGTGAATCCTTTTTTGCCAAAACATTCTGTATTCAAAGTTGTGAATCCTTTTTTGTTAAAACATTATGTATTCAAAGCTGTAAATCCTTTTTTTGCCAAATATTGTATTCAAAGCTGAGAATCCTTTTTTGAGAAAACGTTCTGTATTCAAAGCTGTGAATCCCTTTTTTGCAAAAACATTCTGTATTCAAATATGTATATTTTTTTGTCAAAACATTGTATTCAAAGCTGTGAATACTTTTTGACAAAACATTCTGTATTCAAATCTGTGAATCCTTTTTTGCTAAAATATTTTGTATTCAAAACCGTAAATCCTTTTTTGCCAAAACATTGAATTCAAAGCTGTGAATCTTTTTTGCCAAAAAATTCTGTATTCAAAGATGTGAATCCCTTTTTGTCGAAACATTCTGCATTTAAAGGTATAAATCTTTTTTTTTTTTTTTTTTTTTTTTTTTTTTTTTTTTTTTTTGCCAAAACGTATTAAAAGATGTAAATCCTTTTTTGATTAAACATTTTGTATTCAAAGCTGAAAATTCTTTTTACTAAAACATTCTCTGTTCAAAGTTGTAAATACTTTTTTGCCAAAGCATTCTGTATTCAAAGGTGTGAATTCTTTTTTGCCAAAAAATTTTGTATTCAAAGCTGTGAATTCTTTTTTTGACAAAACATTCTGTATTCAAAGTTGTGAATCCTTTTTTGCCAAAACATTCTGTATTCAAAGCTGGGAATCTCTTTTCATCAAAATATTGTGTATTCAAAGCTGTGAATCTTTTTTGCAAAATCATTGTATTCAAAGCTGTGAAGCCTTTTTTGTCAAAATATTCTGTATTCGAAGCTGTGAATTCTTTTTAGCCAAAACATTGTTTATTCAAAGCTGTGAATCCTTTTTTGCCAAAACATAATGTATTCAATGCTGTGGATCCTATTTTGCCAAAACATTCTGTGTTCAAGGCTGGGAATCTCTTTTCATCAAAACATTCTGTATTCAAAGTTGTGACTCCTTTTTTGTCAAAACATTCTGTATTCAAAGCTGGGAATCCTTTTTTGTCAAAACATTTTGTACTCAAAGCTGTGAATTCTTTTTTCCAAAACATTCTGTATTTAAAGCTGTTAATTTTTTTTTTCAAAACATTCTGTATTCAAAGCTGTAAATTCTTTTATTTTTGTCAAAAAATTCTTTATTCAAAGCTGTAAATTCTTTTTGTGCCAAAGAATTTTGTATTCAAAGCTGTGAATCCTTTTTTTGCCAAAACATTCTGTATTCAAAGCTGTCAATCCTTTTTTGCCTAAACATTCTGTACTCAAATCTGTGAATCCTTTTTAACCAAAACATTCTGTATTCAAAGCTGAGAATCTCTTTTCTTCATCAAAATTCTGTATTCAAAGATGGTGTATCTCTTTTCATCAAAACATTCCCTGCTCCGAGCTGTAAATCCCTTTCACATAAACATTATTTTGTTCTAAGCTGTGAATCTGATTTCATCAAAATATTCTCTATTCCGAGCTGTGAATTTCTTCCACAAA
>JABUQX010073474.1:15000-20154 GCA_015478945.1 Trachelipus rathkii
GCAAAGTTACGTAGAACATTCTGTTACTACAGTTACCAATGATGTATGTTTTGTTCGAATGGGAACCGCCGCTATCCATTTGCTGTAATGATCGTAAAAACAAAAACATAATTGTTTCCTTTGGCTTAGACATTTAGCAGTTGTAGCAATCGGAACACACACCAGATTCGAATGGGATATACTATAGTAATTGATTTTTAAAATGTATAAGGCATGATAATTAAGAGGATACCCTTAGCTATATTTGACACATGTAAACATGAACAAGCGAGATGTACCAAGGCACACATATCTCGTACATCAGGATGCAATTAAATCTCTTTCTAACAACAGACGTATAGCTTCCCTTGCTCATCACATGTTACCAAATTCATAAGGGGTTTAAATTATAAAGCTAACCATGAATACCAGACGAAAGAAGATCCACATATGATAATATAGATGACTGTTATATATATGAGATAATATGGTTATATATTACGAATGATAAAAAAAATTTCTTGAAGAATTTAAAAACATATTTAATGAACACAAAAGATAAAAGCCTGCGAGAGATGAATCAAATTCATTTAATAACTCTATACTAAGGGTACCATTAGATTGACACATTGGCATAATAAATAGATCATACAGATATACTATACCAGAATCCATAGGGAGGTATTCTTATCATAAGACACAGTTTCAAATGTACCATCAATTTAAAGGTGACAATATATTTACATAATAGCTTTTTTCTTCCCCTCCAAACTCAATCAAGTGCAATTCCGGTGAACGTATTGTTTAATATCCTCTCCCCACCAGATTCAAACCACTTAATGGGGAAATCACTCCATTTCCGACCGTTATTTTTTTTTTTTCTGTTGGGATCATATAAAAGTAATCATATCTGGTCCCTCTAAGTTCACCTAACTCTATTTTTCAATCGTATCTATAAGTCTTCCGTGCTGAATACAGGAACATCATACCTTCTCACAAGCATGTATAAAGTTGATTAATGTACACACACACTATCAAATAGAATAACAACAATCCACCAATGGGATTTGCGAGTACCCAAACAGGATGCAGTTTTGTATTGTCATTTGATTAAACTACCATCACCAATAAATAACAGCAATAACTTGCCTGTTGCACCCAGAGCCCAAAAACATACACACTTTCTTATAGAAGTTAGACAACCAGGAAATCATAGACTATAGGTAAATTGTCAACACTGATGTAATAAGATCCAAAATTGTAACTGGATATCTTCAGTTAACTTGGATTAGCAATTCTTCGGTTTTATTCCCAACTAAGAAAAAAGATCCTATACTTGCTCTCATTATTCAAACCACATCAATAACTACCTTCGATCACTTAACTCTATCTGTATGGCGATATATACTATAACTATCACCTCTCAGAATTCTAGAGAAACCAATGAAAATAAAAAGGACATCTCCCCACCCACCAGGCCCATTAACTACTATCACTGTAATAACAACTCCAGGCGGCATCACGACCTGATAGCATTTACATATCTGTATTTGTTCTACTGAGGGTTGAGAATAAGGTGTTTCGGGATAAAACATCAGCACTATAGTTAATCATATAATCACCTGGTAGAAAAGATAATATCACTAATCGAATATGAAGTTCAAGTTCCTCCCAGGGTTCTAAAGCAATCTTTGATTAACTAATGACATGTTATGTAAAACACAGTAGTAGGCTTGTGATCTGTGAATGATATGACTTCATAATGATATATACAAAATAGGTTTTTAGAAGACCTGGAACAGCCCATCGAACAGCCTGCGAAGTTCCGTCTTCTCGGTGAGTACTTGAAAAAGTAATCACGTTGTGACCTAATGGAAGAAAATCTAAAGTGGAAATATAAGCATAGGCTTCTGTTCTCCACTTTGTACCTGGCTAAGACAGGCTCCAGCACCAATCCCAGAAGCATCAGTGTGGAGCAATAATGGAGCAGCATTCTCAGACCTATCAGGATATGACAATAGAGGAAGGGATGTTAAGATCCTTTTGAGCTCCTCAAAAGCCTGTTGGCAATTTTCAGTCCAAGGAACATCTTTCTGGTGTTTCAACAAATCAAACAAGGGTTTAGCGATGACCGAGCAATTTGGGATATGTCGTCGATAAAAATTCAACATTCCCATAAATTGTCTGACTTGGCGGGAGGTTTTGAGTTTGGGAAATTTGAGAATATAGTCAATTTTTGGTTGTAACGGATTCAATCCTTGACTTGATATTATATGACCCAGAAACTGAACTTCCGTCCTTACTAAATAGCGTTTGGATGGTTTCAGTTTTAGATCTGCCACGCGAAAGGCTTTAAGGACTTCTTCCAGAATAGAGAGATGTTTTTCAAAACTGTCGCTGATAATCAGGACATCATCTAAGTATATCATAACCTGGCTCCAAGGAATATGACACAAAGCCAGCCGCATTGCCCGTTGGAATGTACCTGGTCCATTTTTAAGTCCGAAAGGCATTCGTAGGAATTCCCAGTGGCCCAAAGGTGTAGAGAACGCTGTTTTTTCGATGCTGCTTTGTCCATTTCGATCTGGTAGTAACCTTTAATCAGATCAATTGTGGAGAAGTACTGCATCCCCTGTAAGCTAAACAATGTATCAATTAAGTTGGGAATAGGAAAGGCGTCTCGCTTTGTGATAGAATTTAATTTTCGATAATCAATACAAAGCCTAATAGCTCCGTCAGGTTTTCGAATTGGAACTATTGGTGCGGAATATGGGGAGCAGGATCTTCGGATGATTCCGTCGGCCTACAATTTTTGACACGCCTCTTCCACCTCATACAGGATGGGTCCTTGTAAACGTCTAACCAAATCATTTACTGGATCATCTATAAGAGTATCGATAGAATGTTTAAGAATTCCAGTACACCCAACTTCCGAATCTCCCAAACTGAGAGCTTGCGGATATTTCATTAGGAGCTGCAGAACTTGATCTTTTTGGTCATCAGACAATTCAGTCTCATTTAACTGAAAGGCTTCTCTTAGATTGTCTATTGTCCATTCTTTGTAAGTGACCTGTGGCTTCTGTGTAATCTCCACAGTATTTAATCTTTCACGGTTACCCTCCTTCGGATGTAGCTGATGTAAAGGGGAATACGTGCCGGGAGAATAACCTCGTTTTACATTAATTGGATGTTTATAGGGGTTAAAACAAGATATATAAACCAGAGATGCTTCTACATAAGGGAACACCGCATAATCAGTCACAAAATGATTAGTTTTCTGAGAAGTAAACAGTATGAATGAATTTGTATCTATTAGATGACTATATGTAGCAATAGGGACTGACACACACATATAAGGAGGAATTATAATATCCTCACTTACCACAGCTACTTCCTTTAAATTATATTCTTCACACAACCTAATATCCCTTGTGATAACTGTGATGAGATTATGGGCACCCTGATTTCTCTTGATTAATTCTTTCGTTGCCAAGTCAGGCAATAATTTATCCTTCTTCAACAAATTATAACCAAAGATAACATCATAACCCGTTACGTTATCATCCACCACCACAAAAGTGTTTGGTGAAGTGGTGAATTCATTTGAGAGTTTTAATTGTAAAATAATTTCACCTTTAAGGACAAGATCCAATTTTTGCTGGGGCTGACCCCAGTTTTCACCCCACCTAAAAATGGACATAAAATTCGGAATTATCAGGCGATTTTTACTAAATAAACACCAAAATGTAGCTTTTTGGCCTCTAAAACGTTGTTTTCCGGTGTTTTTATTTGTGTCTGTAGTCATTATTTCAGAATTTTCAATTTTTCTAAACCCATGTTTTTGACATTCTTCGAATCAACTTCCAGATTTTTTTCCGAAATGACTTCAAACTTGAAATATGCATAGATAGGTCCATTACCTAAAAAAATACGGAAGTACTTTTTCGATTTTTTGAGTTTTGTGCTCAGCGTTGTCCAATTTCCAAACTCACTTTTTTTTGGATTTTGAAATGAAAAATTGAAGATAAAAATGAAAATATCCGCGAAGTGAATAAAAATTTCAGGGCATATGTAGTCGGGAGAGAGCGCACATTTTTTTTTAGATAATTTCTTTGTATATGCATTAGTTTTGGATTTCTTAATGGAAAATTTTTCAAAAAAAAAATTTTCGGAAATTTTTTTAAAATTTTCTTTTGAGTATACAAAAAAATTATGTAAGTAAAAATGGTGTATCTCGCCCAAATATACAAGCCCTGAAAATTTGATGTTGATGCGAATAAGTAGAAAAAATATATATCAATATTTCACTTTCAAAAAATTTGTCTTTCCAAAAAGTGAAATATTAAGATATAATTATATATATATATATATATATATATATATATATATATATATATATATATATATATATAGTATATATATTTTACATATATATATTATATTATATATATTTAAGATATTTATATATATAATATATTAACTAATATATTTAATATGTATTATATATATATTATATATATATATATATATATATATATATATATATATATATATTATATATATTATTTATATATATATACTAAAATATATAATATAATAAACAATAATACTAATTATTTGGGTCTAAACTACCTGCAAATGATAGAAACATTTACAAATCATTAAGTTAATAATATAACCACACAATCTTAAACACGGATTAACACATGTCTGGGTTTCTTTGTATTTCAACACCAAAAAAAAATCTATAATGGCAATTAAATTTCTAAGCTAAAAAAAATTTTTTACACTAAGTGGTGTAACCGTTCACCTTCATTGTTTATCCAAAAGAGTTTGAGGTGACTATGATTTACTGTAACGGTCACTATAATATAGCACTTTGGGGGGGTTGACGCAATCAAACACTAATTTAAAGTTCACATATATTGTCTTTGAACGAACGCAGAATCAATCACGTCTTAACCAAAATATGTATGGTTTGGCATTCAGGAAGTCAATCAGTTCCTAGCCATAAACCTGCAAAGAAATTTACACATTATCAATAATCTTACTATATGTTTAAAAAAAATTAATACTTTTAAGTCAATTATATTATTTGAATGTACAAATTAGAATATTAATATATAATATCAACTGGTAACATACCTCTGGTTAGCCAGAGGCTTTTTTATGTAG
>JABUQX010073475.1:0-5000 GCA_015478945.1 Trachelipus rathkii
GTTGTACTTCGTTCAGTTTCGTTTAGGTGTTTAACCGTTTTCGCATTTATCGTGAAACCTTTCGCGTTTTTCGATGCCCTTCAGCATACAATAGGTGAGCACCTCCACTCCTCTCCATTCTCCATCATTCTAACACCATTTCCTACCATCCCACCTCGAATTCTTTCATAACCCCATCCATATACACTGAATAACCAAGAAGACATAACACAACCCTGTCTCACTCCGCTATTAATCTTAAACCAATCACCATTGACACCATTTATTCTTACACACGCTTCACTATCGTCATACATACTTTTGATTCCATTCAAAGCCTACCACCAACACCATATATCACTAATACCTGCTATAAAGCTTCCCTAACTCTATCCTTACGCCTGTTGTAAATCACCAAAACCTAAATATAATTTATTTAACTTCTTCTCCCTCATTTCTCAATCATTTGTTTCAATGTAAGATTTGATCCACACATCCTCTACCACACTCTAAACGCACCTTGTTCTTCAATCAGTCCCTCAGTCACTCTGATGTATACTCTTCTGACCAAAATACCAGCATATACCTTCTACAACCTCAATAAACTTATTCCCCTATAATTTCTACAGTTCCCCTTTCTCCCTTACCCTTATACAAGGGTACTATGCTCTCCTCCAATCCTTGTAAAGATATCTAAAAAAAGCTTAATTACATAATTTCCAAATCCAATCAAATGTAGAACTACACTGTTAAAATACAACACACCTGTTCATATGTTTGGAAACTTCTTTTTCCAGCCCCAAGTCCATGAATACGAATGAGCTCTCTTAAAGCAGTACCGGCTCCATGTCTAACTTCCCATGAGCAATTAAATAAATCTTGGCTTACATGTTCTGCAAACTCTTCCAAAGGCCAAGTTTCTTCCTAAAGAATAATTAAAAAATAAAAAATAACTTATTATATTTATTAATAAAAATAAATTAGCGCTCCAATTGCTCAGCGATAAACCACTCTCCTAGCATGTGAGAGGACCAGAGCTTGAGACGTGTTAGGGAAAGTGAACGAACTATTCTTTGTTTACATTTGTATACCGATGGGGTTATGAACGAAATAGAGGTGGGGGTGGCAGGAAACGGTGTTAGAATGATGGAGAATGAGAGTGGAGGGCGCCCTGATTGTTGTATGCGGATAATTTGGTTTTTGTGTGGAAAAACTGAAGAGTTTGAGAAGATTGGTAGAGGGATTTGGCAGCATGTGTAAAAGGAGGGGTTTGAAAGAAAACGTAGATAAGAGTAAGGTTAGGGTTGTGAGTGAGGACAGTCCTCGGAGTGAAGTGATGTTGAATAATGAGCAACTGGAACAAGTGTCTGAGTTTAAATATTTAGGATATATGTTGGATGAAAAGGGAACGGATGATGCAGAGTGTAGTAGGAAAGTTGTGAATGGCAGGAAGGTGGCTGGTGCAATTAAATCGTTGGTGGATGTAAGTGAATAAGTCTTGAGTGCGCTAGAGTCTTACATGAGGGTATGTTGTTACCCATGATAATCGACAATCTTAGGGGAGTGTTAAGTGTGAGAAGAATTGATAAAATGAGGAATGAACGTATTAGAAAGTTATGTGGTGTGAAGGGTAAATGAGAGAATAAATGAAAGTAAATTAAGATGGTTGGGTCATGTGGAAAGGATGAATTATAGTCGGCTGGTTAAGCGGATGTATAGTGGTGAGTGTGTTGGGAATCGACCGGCTGGGAGACCGAAAAAAAAGTGGATTGAGTCAGTAAAGGAATGTCTGGAGGGGAGAGATGTGAGTTTGGCAGAGGCGAGAATAAAGGTGCATAATAGGGTGAATGGCTTGGGGTTTGTGAGGGTATGGTTGTGACCCTACAGGACAGGAATGAACCCTCATGCTGTGATATGCCATAGGGAGGATCATCTCAGGACTCATTGAAGCTCTAGGGTGGATTGCAACGAGTTCTCACTAATTCTACTAATTAATGGAACAGGCTGGGCTTTCTTTTCGACTTATGTCATATTCTTCTAATACTTTCTGTTTCCAGTGCATGTCACATGCCTTACCCCCAGTCTTGGGAAAAGAAGGTGATGATGTTACCTATATATATATATATATATATATATATATATATATATATATATATATATATATATATATATATATATATATATATATATATCTGCTATATATATATATAATATATATATATATGGGTCATGTGGAAGGATGGATGATAGCTGGTTGGTTAACTGGATGTATAGTGGTGCTTTGGGAATCGACCGGCTGGGAAACTGAATAAAAAGTGGATTGAGTCAGTAAAGAATGCCTAGGAGAGAAATGTGGAGTTTGCCAGAGGCGGGATGAAAGGTGCATAATAGGATGAATGGTGTAGTTATTAATGGGAATGAAAATAAAGCGAGCAAGGAAAAGCATTGGATAAGAGTTGATTGAGTTTCCAAATATTTTCCGCCAAAGATTCTCTTCTACATATAGGGTCCTCATTAGCATATTTGTATAAGTGTGTGCGGACTGCAACGTCCGCTCGTGGGCCAAACAGGCCTCCAACTTTACTATGAGGATCTCGAAACACCAGGGAGTTTCTTATAGAACTGGTTTACCTATCACAACCCAGAAAACTCCTCCATACGCAATCATACCTTTCAATATAACCCTATTGCACAAAAATTTTAGTTCCCTATCCTTGCCAATGATCAACTGGACAGAAAGATTCTTGCTCTCTACATTTTAGAATTAAAACCCGAATTAAATAAAGTTTGTCTTCTATCCCTACCTCTTCCATGTTAATTTATATACATTTCAACCAGGTAACTTTTGTTGTTTTGTTTCTCACTGTAACAAATTTTGATAACTTTTAGTTTGCATTCGCCTTCTCTCTATAAATGAAACCAAACTCAATCTTAGGTACTTTTTGTGCGTTATTTATTTTAAATTTTATATGTGTGTGAATCGAGTTATATATATATATATTAGTTAATTTATTTATATTTTGTTATAAAATTATATTATTTTATTTCAATTGCAGTGTTGATGATGGGTAACATTATATACCCGAAACGTCCAATATAATAAATGTTGCCCAAATTATGCTTCATCTTCTTATTCATCTATAAATGCCAGTTTCCCTAGGAACAAATCTGTGACTATTTGTTTATATTTTATTTTTATTTTTTTTTATTTTTTTTTCTATATGTATATATATATATATATATATATATATATATATATATATATATATATATATATATATATATATATATATATATATATATATATAAATATAATGTCTTACCCGTAAACAACATAAACATTCTAGGACTAAACATAAATAGTGAATTGTCTTGAGACCTCCACATCACATCGGTTGCTAAAATAGCCTCAAAAAAGCTAGGAATTCTGCTTAGGGTGCGTGAATTTTTTTCTTCTCAGATGCTCCAGTTATATAAGGTCTTATTCGCCCCTGTATGGAATATTTGTTCCCACAACTGGGGTGGTTCCACCCTCCTTTTGGAAAGAGTTGAAGCTAAGAGCTAAGAGGCTTATAAACTGTCCCGCACTTTCTGACTCCCTTGACTCTCTTTCTCTGCACGTCGTGACGTCGGCGCCCTATCTCTTTTCTATAGGTATTACAACGGCAGGTGCTCGAGTGAATTGACTCTCGCATTCCTCCACCACTGCGTCGCCCTCGTAATACAAGAGGTGCCTTGTTCTCTCATGAATATTGCGTGAATAATGGAACTCAAGGATCCCTCGTTATGGTACCTCCTTCTTTCCAGCCACATCTGTTTTGTGGAACTCCTTGCCTTCTTTTATTTTCCCCGCTATATTCCAATCTTCCTCTATTTAAATCCCGCGTCTGCGCCCACCTGAGGAATTGCGTTGGGCAAGGGGACAGGGTGAGTTTACTTTCCCATTTATTTTAATGTTTTCTTTGTAATTTTTTTTTTTTATTTATTTATTTTTTTTGGCCCTCCGTTTTGAAAGTGGTTTTCGTGTGTAGTGGGGGTATCATGTAAAAAAAAAAAAAAAATATATATATATATATATATATATATATATATATAAATAAAAAATATATATATAAAAATATAAATATATATATATATATATATATATATATATATATATATATATATATATATATATATATATATATATATATATATATATATATATATATATATATATATATATATATATATATATATACAATATATATATATATATATATATATAAAGCATATGATTACACTGGTCAACAAATTTAAACATTTGTTTTGTTAACTAAAAATGAGTAACTGATTCTTATAGTATTTTTTTTTGTGTTGATTTCAAATATGTTAAAGTATTTATCTATTGGATATAGTTTTATAGTAATTAAGGTATTTTTCACGAACTGAAAACATATATAACAATAATATATGTACAGAATTCTGACCTAAAATGTGCTTTTTAATTTTCTGCAGCAGTTGGCTCCATTTCCTTGAAGACGTCTTTCCATCCATGGTTGATATTTCCTTGTGAAGGCGCTCTCCATGTTCATCACTCTCAGCACCAAGGTTTATAGGAAAAACAATCCAAATGCGAATGTAAGAAATAAATTTTAAAAGAGAGAACAGGAAAAATTTCTGTAGTTATGAAAAAGTTCGTTTATAAATTCTCTGTAGTTATCCACCTTATAGTTTTCCAAAACGTTCTTTTCCACATTTTTAAGTATTTATGCAGCAACCTCAAATCATTCCAACTTTTGTTAAATTCAGGATCATTCATTAGTTTTCATATTTGTGATCCCACCAATATACCTTCTTCTTTTTTTTCAACATCACTTATATTAGAAACAGGCCTTCCAAAAACTGGAATCTTGAACCATTATGATCCGATAATTTAACAAAATTCATCAAACTGAGCTTTATATGTAGTGATGGTGGAAGAAAAATATTTTCAGATAAAAGAACTCAAACAAGTACTAATGTACTACATTCTTTCCCCC
>JABUQX010073475.1:10000-12500 GCA_015478945.1 Trachelipus rathkii
ATGTCTGATATCACTGATCTACCCTCTTACCATCACATAGTTGCCTCTACATGAGATCGCACAAGTACTGTCCACCTGTGGATCAACTAAAAGCAAAACTATTTGAATTTTATGAAGAGGAGAATGTTGATCTTATTGAATTCAAACAGTGGACGTCAACTGATAGATCTGAGCTGGTAACCATGGTATTATCCCATGGATAGATAATTTCTTTTGTATTTCCCTTGATGGATTTCATGGATAGATTTTGTGATCGTGTTGAAACTTTGTTTCATTGTGTAGGTGTTGTTGTGGGGTTGTAGTTGTGCAGTGTGTAATGATTCTGAGAACTCTGTTTTGAAGCTGTTGTAAATTATTTAAGTTGGTGTTCGATAAATGTGGGAGCCATATGCTTGATGCATAGTTGAGTGTAGGTCTTATGAATTGTTTGTAGGTGATTGTTGCTAGGTCTTTATTATTGTCTATGTTTGAATTTGCTATTATTTTTATGATGTTTAATTTTCTGTTCGCTTATGATAGGGTGTTCTGGGTGTGCTTTAAGAATGTTAGACGTGTCTCTATGGTTAAACCTAGTATTTTTGGTGTTTTGTTTAGTGGTATTGGAGAATTGTTTAGTAGGATATTGGGGTGTGAGTTAGTTAAATGTTTGTCCGTAGTGATTAGAGTCACAGAGGACTTGTTTGGAGATGCAGTCATTCTGTTGTTGTTTAACTAAGTTTGTATTCTAAGTATTCTTGTGTTAGTAGTGTGGAGGTTTCCAGGTTTTGGTGGGTGGTTGCTATTGCTATGTCATCTGCGTATGTTGTCTCATTTGTGCTTGTTGTGGTGGGTGTTGGTAGGTTTGGTGTGTATAGGTTGAAGAGTGTGGGGGGGATAGTATAGCTCCTTGGGGTACTCCATTTTGTATGTGAACTGTTTTTATTCCACGTTTCCGTGTTTGACTGTGGCCGTTCTGCCTGAGAGAGAGTTGGCTATCTATTTTCTTGTGTTATTTGGTATCTGTGTGTTAATGATCTTTTCTATTAGGTTGTGTCTAGATACTGTGTCAAAAGCTTTGTTTATATCTATTGCTATTAGTATTGTTTTGTGAGAGGGTTTTTCCTTAATTTCCATATTTTATTTGTTTTCGCTTCTGGTGGAGGTTGTAAAAAGACTTCTCTCTTCATTTCCCGACCTTGCAGGTACGCTGTCTTTACATCTAGTGTTCTAACTTGCCATTCATATGCCTGAGTGATATTCATGAAAATCTTTATAGTATCCGGGGTACATGTAGGTGCCTCTAAGTGTCCATATACTTTTTCTTTGAATCCTCTTGCCACAAGTCTCGCCTTTGTAATTGTTTTTCCTTTTTTATTTTTTTCTGTTACTATGCATCTTGCGGATACTAATTTTCTGTTCTTATCTTTCACAATTTCTTCATATACGTTGTTATTTTTCCAACTAATTAATTCATTTTGTTTTGCGTTTTCAACTTCTTCTTCAAGTAATGTTGCATAATAATTTGTAACCTCTTCTTCTTGATTACCTTGATTCTCTTCTTCAGTACTGTAACCTCTTTCATTAACATCTTCTTCACTTTGGTCATCCTCTTCATGGACATCTTCATTAATTAATGCTATTTGATCATATTCATTCAAATTTATCCATTTAAAACTGTCATCATCCAGGTCTTGGACATTATAACAAGAAGAGTACTTTTTACTTTTTGCCTTTCCAGCTCTGCTCAAAATCTTGACTCTATATCTTAATCCATTTTCTTTATTTCTTATTTCATAAATTTGATATCTTTTTATTTTTAATCTATCTTGAGTATCTTGTTTTTCTTTTCTATCTTTTGTTATTGTCACATATTCTTCTTCATCATCTGTTTCTGATTCCGAGTCTTCATCAACAATGGTGTCATGTTTTTCTTCACTTTCCTCTGATAATTCATGGTTTGTATCCTCATTATTGTCGGTTGATTCACACTTATTTATTCTTGTTATGTGTACTCTAGCTATTTCATGAATGTTCCCTCCATGTTTTACTATAACTGTCTTTCCTTCTTTTCCAATTACCTTTGCAGGGCCTCTCCATTCCTTTGTATTATTCTTTTATAATAAACAGTGTCTCCTATAAGTGACTTTTTTTATAGGATGTTCTCTTATTCTCTTTCTTAATGCCCTTTTTATTTTTTCTGATTTGATAAAGGAATTAAGTAAAAGATTTACAATGGGTAATGTAGAAGAAAAAATGTTTAAATATATTGGTATTGATATAAAAGAGGAAAATAATGAAATAATTCTAAGCCAAATAAATTACATTAAGGAATTAAAGGTAGTGTCACAGGAGGATTATTCAGATAGAGAAGAAAGAAAATTAGAAAAGGAAGAGATGACAATATATAGGTCTTTGAATGGGAGTCTGAATTGGATATCACAACATACAAGACCAGATTTATCATTTTTTGTAAGTAAAATGTCTAGAAAGAATAATGATGCTACAAATAAAGATATGAAGG
>JABUQX010073475.1:17500-20000 GCA_015478945.1 Trachelipus rathkii
CCCCTATAGATTGTCCAATCTGAACACTTGTAACTTTAGATCTATACCTCTTTTCCAGACCATAGTCTTACTATTATACATTAACACAGGTAACAACTTACCATCACACAAGACACTAGCGCACTCAGACTTAGTCCTCTTACATCCACCAAGGATTTAATTGCACAGCCTCCTTCCTTGCAATTCACACTTACCTACTAACACTCCGGCAATCATTCCGTTCCCTTTTCGTCGCAATATACTTAAATATTTAAACTCAGTCACTTGTTCCAGCTGCTTACCATCTTAACATAACTTCACACCAAGGACTGTTCTCACTCACAACCATAAACCTTACTCTTATCTACGTTTACTTTCAAACCCATCCTTTTACACATCCTCCAAATATTTCTACCAATCCTCTCAATACTCTCTTCAGTTCACCTCACAAAACTATATTATATAGGCCATAATACTATATATATATATATATATATATATAATTTATATATATATATATTATATATTATATATATATAACTATATATAATATTAATATATATATATATATATATAATATATATTATATATATATATATATCTATAAAACTCCAGGAAAGAGCTTTCTCCTGTCTGCTTTACCAGCCATCTTTCTTCTTATGGCCGAAAAGCTCAACCCTAGATCCACTCTATGAAAACCATTTCTTGCGCAATGGTACTCCGACGCCATATCGAGTTAACACTCTCAGGTGGGTTTTCGCCCTTTCAGTAGAAATAGCTTTTTCCATTAGGCCTCAAAACTCGCTCCAAGAGCTCTCCAGATGATCTTGCTTCTAGGCTCATAAGATTCTAACGCTGGCCCAAGAGTAATACAAGCAAAAGGAAAGGACCGGGTTGCTAGCCATGTCGCCCTATAAACATGCGAAGAAATATCTGCCAATTGTGCGTAATCCCCGCAAGGAATACCCCTTCATCTTTGGCCAAATTTCAGTTTTTGCATACTCTTATACATTTAAATCAAAATTGTTTTTTTAATAAAAAGAACAAGCTATAAAAATTTGTTACTCCTCAGTCTATTTTTGATAAAGTATTCTTTCTATTATTTATAACTATTGATAGAGAACCGAAATAGAAATTTTGTTGCTCCTCTTCACGGTTAAATTTTTAAGTTTGTTTACATAAAAGATTTTGAATTTTATTTACAATTCCTTAAATTCTTTAGTTCATATGAGATTTTTTGGCATTTTTAATAATTTTTTAACAGCTTATATACTTATATTATATATATATATATATTTATAATAATATTATTATATATATATCTATTATCTTATATATATATATATATTTATATATATATATAATATATATATTAATATTATATATATATATATATATTATATATAATATATATATAGTATATATATATATATTTATATATATATATAATTATATATATAATTTATATATATATATATATATTATATATATATATATAATAATATATATATATCTTAATATATATATATTATATATATATATTATATTATATAATATATATATATATATATATATATATATATATATATATTATATATTATATATTATTATTATATATATTATATTATATTATATATATATATATATAAATTTTATTAATATATATATTTATATATATATATAAATACTTATTATAATATATATATTAATATATGC
This sequence comes from Trachelipus rathkii, assembly GCA_015478945.1. NCBI lineage: Eukaryota > Metazoa > Arthropoda > Malacostraca > Isopoda > Trachelipodidae > Trachelipus > Trachelipus rathkii. The sequence continues at coordinate 19,196 of JABUQX010073475.1, forward strand.
GTGGACGCTCTTATTAATAACTCAGCTGTAACAGAATCTACGTGCTAGACCGCTATATCAGTATACAGAGTAATTAGTATACAAGACTATATATAACTTATATATATGTTAGCGAGATGTGATTTCATTGGATTTGGAAGTTTATAAAAACGTTTATGGAAGGGTATAGGTTCCGAAGGGATTGGGTCGAGTGGTCGAGATTTATGATGCTTACAACTTTATATAAGGGTAAGGGAAAAAAGGTAACTGTTATTATAGGGTTTTAGTTTATTGAGTGTTGTAGGGGGATATATGTTGATATTTTAGTCGAAAGAGTGCGTCGAATGAGTGAAAAACTAATTTGGGGAAGAACAACGTGCGTTTAGAAGTGGTAGAGGATGTGTGGATAAATCTATTGGTGAACAAATGCACTCACTCGGGATAGTGAGTGGAGGAGAGAAAGAACATGTGTATTTAGGATTTATGGATTAGCAACAGGCGTTATATTCTAGAGATTAAGTAGGGAAATATAATAGGCCAGCGTGGTTAGTGTAAATGTGAAAATATGGTGTTGGTGGTAAGCCTTCTGAAATAGAATCAAAAAGTGAGTGTTGAAACGGAGAGCTCGAATGCGTGATGTCAGTAGATCTAAAGTGAGTCGAAAGTGTTAGATATAATAACGGAGTGAGACAGGGATGTGGTATGTCCCTTGCTCGCAATGCCATTTTGTATAGTGGATTGAGGTTAATATGTAAAGTTTGTGAAAGGGATAGAGTAACTACATAGGAGTGGCTGAGAAGTGGAGGATTGAGAGCAGTGGCGACGG
>JABUQX010073476.1:0-23819 GCA_015478945.1 Trachelipus rathkii
GAGAAAATGAGAATAGGAAGGTGATTGATTTCGTGAAGAGAGAAGGTATGTGTGTAAGTATACTTTCTTTAAACACAAGAGATCCATAAGTATACTAGAGTTGTGTAGGTAGAGATGTATCGAAGTGAAAAGTATGAACTGATTTTGTGTTGGTGAAGAAGGAGAATGTAGAAGTTGGTCTTGGATGTTCAAATATTCAGTGAGGGGTTGGTAGGAATGGATTAATACGGCATCATTAGTTGTTCTATCTTAAATAAGGTTAAATGTGGGGGTTGGTGGAGAGGAAGGTGATACGATAAGGAGTAGGTAAAATATAAGAGTTGAGTAAGTTAAGTGAGCAAAGATAGGAGTAGTATGTAAGAGCAGCTCGCTAGAAATCGGTTGAATGGTGAACAAGTGGATAACTGATATCAAAGTTGGGCATATGAAAGGGAAGCAATTGTTAGAGTGCAAAGATGCATATATCAGTTGTGTGGCATAGTGCGTTACAAGTACGGAAGTAAGAATGTTAACAGCGAGAATGGTGGAAATGAGACTGGTGATGAAAGCGGTTAAGTAAATAAAAGATGACGTGGTTGAATGTACTTTATAAAGCATGAATGATGAAGTTTCAAAATGAAAAGTATGCTTTGGAATTATCCATTAAGGAGGAAAAAAGAAATACTAAATAGTGTATATACGTAGGAGATAACAAGAGGTAAATGAACAGTTTGGTAAGGGAGATGAATGAGCGACATTACCATGAAATAGGAAAGCTCCTCTCTCGAAGGATAGCACGAAAGTGTTAAGCATATGCAGACAAAGGGGAATCTGCCTTAAGAATACATGAATTAGGGACTGCGTGCTTTGTAAACTATGAAAATGGATGTTGAGTGGCAAAGTGGATGAGAAAGTCAACACCTTCTGATAAATCTAGCACAAATATTAAACATGTAAAATGATGGGTGTTAGTGAATGTGTGTGGTTTTGATGTTGCAAGGAAGGAATAGGTATTTTGGGATCGAGGTTATTAGTAAGGAGGAGGGTAATGAGGTAGGGTGAGAAAGTTGAAGACGGGTAAATCTGCGGTTATAGATGAAATTACTTATGAAATCGATCAAAGAGCGGAGGCGACGCTGGTGCATTGATTGGCATTGAAGTTGTGTAATATAAGCTGTTTATGGAGCGGTATAGTTCCAAGGGATTGTGAGGAGATGCGGTATATAGTACCTTGTGAGTGGTAAGGGAGGAACAAGAGAGCAACTGTAGAAACTTAATAGGTGGGGAATAGTTTTTATTCGAGTGTTGCTTAGGGAATGGTATATGACTTGTTTCTTGGTCGAAAGAGTGCCGTCGACTGACTGAGGGACTGAATGGTGAAGAAAAAAAGGTGCGTTTAGGAAGTGGTAGAGGATGTGTGGATCAACTCTTTACATTGAAACAAATTGATTGAAAAAATGAGGGAAGAAGATAGAATAAATTATATTTAGGCTTTATGGATTATACAACAGGGTTATGATAGAGTTAATTATGGGATAGCTTTTATGCATAGGTATTAGTGAATTTTATGCGTGTTGGTGGTAGGCTTTGAATGGAATCAAAAGTTATGTATATGTACGATAGTTGAACGTGTGTAGAATTATATGGTGTCAATTGGCTGATTTTGGCTTTAGGATTAATAACGGAGTTGAGACAGGGTTGTGTTATGTCTCCTTGGTATTCAATTTGTATATGGATGGGGTTCATGAAAGAATTCGAGGTTTGGATGGCAGGAAATGTGTCCTAGAATGATGGAGAATTTGGAAGATGGAGTGGGCAGGGCTGCCCTACCTATTGTATGCGGACTGTTTGGTTTTGTGTGGCGGAGTCTGACAGAGAGTTGATGAGGATTGGTGGAGAGATTTGCAGGGTATGTAAAAGGAGGGGTCTGAAATAGTAAACGTAGATTAAGAGTAAGGTTATGGTTGTGAGTGAGGACAGTCCTCAGTGTGAAGTTATGTTAGTGATATGAGCAGCTGGAGCAAGTGTCTGAGTTTTAAAATTTAGGATATATGTTGGATGAGTCAAGGAACGGATGATGCGAGTGTAGTAGGAAAGTTCGTTGGTGGAAGGAGGTCGCTGGTGCAATTAAATCGTGCGCTGATGTAAAGGGTACTAAGTCTTTAGTGCGCTAGAGTCTTACATGAGGTTATTGTTGTTTACCTGTGTGTTATTGTACGGTAGTGAGACTATGGTCTGCGAATAAGAAGTATAGATCTAAAGTTCAATGTGTCAGATGGACAAATCTTAGGGGCATGCTAGGTGTGAAAAAGAATATCAATAAAGTGAGGAATGAACGTATTAGAGAGTCGCTAGTGGTGTTGAAAGAAAAGTGGTATAATGAGAGAATAAACTGAAAGTAGTTTGAGATGGTCTTTGGTCATTGTGGATAAGGATTGAATTGAAAGTCGGTTGCGTTAAGCGGATGTATACGTGGAGAGATGTGTTGGGAACGATCCGGGTGGTGAGACCGAAGAGGAAAGTGGATTGAGTCGGTGAACGAATGTCTGAAGGAGAGAGGAAAATGTGAGTTTGGCACGAGGCGCAAATAAAGTGTGCGTGATAGGAGAGAATTTGGCGCGGGTTTTGTATGGCGCGCATGGTTGTGGCCCCACCTGGGCCAGGGGATGAACGCTTACATTGACGATTTACCATAGTGAGGTCCGTCGCGGTCCCATGATTCTCCTAGGGTGATTTTCTGTCTGTGACGAGCTCTCACTAATTTAATGGTACAGAGGGCGCGGTAAGGCTGGCTTTCTTTTCGACGTTTGTCATGTTTCTCCTACTGCTTTTCTTTTCCAGTGCTTCTACAGCACCTTACCCCCAATCTTGAGGGCCAAAGAGGAAGATGAAGAAAAGAAAGAAGATAAAGATATTATATTCATATATATTATATATATATATATATATATATATATATATATATATATATATATATATATATATATTATATTATATATATATATAGATATATATTTATATATATAATATAATATATATATATATATATATATATATATATATATATATATATTATATATATAATTATATATATATATATATATATTATATATATATTATATATATATATATATAATATATATATATATTATATATATATATATTATATATATATATTATATATATTATATCTGAGATGATACTTACCATGACGCAAATGATGGAAAACCACAGAGGAGATGCCTATTTCATGCCTCCCCTGCAGCGAGAGACTTCAACCTCGCCTCTTGCATCCTGTATCAGGATAAAGATACACCTTATAAGCGGCTTCTCTCGTCATCTCCACCGCATTGTCCGCTAACATTACCCTCCCACCACAACATTGTTCTCCATCCAAAGCTAAAGCTTGCATTATAAAAAAAAATTAAAAATTTAAGAGGCATGCAAAACAAATTATCACCAAGAAAGACATTCTTATGTTTACAACAAACTTTTAAAAAAAAAAAATATCCAAAACCAAGGTTAATCGAGTCGATCTTCAAATGATTGGACTTCTAACTTATCCACGACTCTACACATTTCATGGCCTTTATGTTTCATTAAGGAATTTGCGTTATAGGAAAACATCACAAAATACTTAGTTGGAAATAACCAATCTTGACCATTACCAAATTCTTAACATCAAAAATTGTCTTTGATTGGTAATAAAGCATCCGTATTAAATGGTAAAGCGAAGAAAATTATTTTTTATTGTCCATGTCTCACTAAGAGGTAAGGGAAGACATTTTTTTTTTTTTTTGTCTTACATACTGGTGAAAAAAAAAACAACTTTTTTAACAAGTTAATTTATGAAGGAGGAAAGACCTTATTACTGAAAATTAAATATAATTTTAAACTTAAGCGGGGTTAAGCGGGGGGGGGAGGGGGCATTTCTCTCTTCTAATCCTATTTGTTCTCTTTTGTTATGAAGAAGGTTCCAGTTTACCTTCTCATAGAAAGTCACGGATTTGAAGAACAGTTTTTCTCAACAGCCTGTCTACGAAGAAATTTGTCTGCAGTCATAAGTCTGCAGGTCGACTTCTTTGACTAGTTTTAACAAATTTGGGACCAAACACTGATGCAACTGTTGAAAGGGAGTAAAAACTTAGTATTTATTTTCTCATTGTTACGAGCCAACTTTATAGTTATGATGCATGACGTCATGAACGTATATATAATACTCAAAGTACAATTCATATTCTAATAATATGTTTTTATACTTCTTATATCTGATATTTTGTTTGTCAACGGACGACAAAAGGGATGAGAAATGCTAGTCTAAACTAAAGAGAATCTTTGCACAGGATTGCTCTAAACCATAAAGAAGGACATGAGACCAGTGGAAGACCAAGTAAAAATGACGAGGGTTCCATGACCCAGTAAAGTTGATAAGGTTCCATGACCCAGTAAAGTTGATAAGGTTCCATGACCCAGTAAAGTTGATAAGGTTCCATGACCCAGTAAAGTTGATAAGGTTCCATGACCCAGTAAAGTTGATAAGGTTCCATGACCCAGTAAAGTTGATAAGGTTCCATGACCCAGTAAAGTTGATAAGGTTCCATGACCCAGTAAAGTTGATAAGGTTTCCATTCTCCCTGTTCCATTTATGAATAAAAAAAAAGACTCGATACCTTTTGAGTGCCAAGGTTAACCTTACATTTAATTCCCCTTTGCATTATGATTCACATAAAGATAGGATCTTATGATTCTTTGCTTATAAAACAAAAGCACATTAAGCTAAGGATTGCTCAGATCATACCTGCCAAATAACGGACATTATAAAATGACTGTCATTTTGAAGTCAATTACATAAATTATATAATTTATAAAATTGTCATTTTGAAGTACATAAATTATATAATTAGTTTTTTAAAATTATTAGGTTATTAAACCTTATATCGATCGAAACAAATTCAACAAGAATTTTATAAATTTTTATATAAATAAACTTTATAAAATATATATATTTTTTTATGGTGAGGATGATACGATAGTTAACTTCACTTATCCAATTTAATATTTTTCATATTTTATTTATCTAATGACTATATATTAAAATATTTTCCGATCCAATACACATCTGTATTATCACTAGTGGCAAAGGCAGATAACCTATGTTGTACATCAACGATCTAGACAGCATGTGATGTATATGTCTAATTATTACATGTTAAAGTATTTTTATTAATTCAGAATTAGCACAATTATTATTAATTAACTTATTTTAATTATTATTTATATATCGATAATTATATTATAGGTTTTTTTAGTTTATTGTTCATTAACTTGTATTTTAACACTATAATATTGGTATATTATCACTTTATCAAATCAATAATAATATTCTATCTCTAACTATATTACACAAAATTAACTAACTTTATATTAAATAAGACTATAATATATATATAATTATCAATATAATGTACATATTTCAGTAATTTCTATCATATTATAAAATTTCGTAACTCACCATACATATATATATCAATAATAACATAAAATTTATATCACTATAGATTCTGTCAGGTATGCGTTTTGCTTATATAAGTTTTGTTTCTCCGTTTTATATCATGATTGTAATTTATTAGTATTTACATATTTAATAATAAAAATTTATATATATATAATTATTGTTTTCAAAAATTTTTAAATAGTATATCATATATTTCATAGTGTATTAAATATATATAATTAGTTTAAATATATATATATATAGTTATTTTTCATCTTATAATTATATAATGTAAATATTTTATATATTTTTATAGTAGTAAATATTTAATTTTTATTGCTATTATAAAGATAGATGGAGTAGTTGATGTTAAATTAGACACTATAAGTAACTGTCGAAGAAAATCGCGTTCGCGACAAAAAGTTTTAAAAAACACAAAAATATCGAGTGTATGATATGATCTTGGTCATCCAATTTTAAAGAATCGATAAGTGCTTCCGCTTGTTATGTCACTAAAGCCAAATCATACTAGGTCCCAAAGCGAAAAAACACCGAAAGATCCGTCACACTTTGATCCATATAATATATATAGACATATAATATATATGATTATATATATCTATATATATATATATATATAATATATAATATATGATATTTAAATATATATATATTATATATATATATATATATATATATATATAATAATATAATATATATAATATATCATATATATAATATTAATATATATATTAATTAAAATTATAATATTATATAGAATCTAGTTTCAAAAAAAAGGGGAAATAATAGTATAAGTAGTATTATTATATATTAATTCATATTATATAATATATATAGAATCTTCTATACGATAAGGAGAAATTTGTATTTTTCCTCGTTATAATTAGGATTAGGATACAAAATATATATTACAAGAAGACAGAAATTCGCGTATTGAGAATGAATGATAAAAAGAGAGAGCGTGAGATAGAGTCATCGTATTACGTTTACTTCAATAGAATATGACACCTCTTTATATTAATTGTTGATACAATATTTGATAAGGATTTTTATAAACCGAAACAAAAACACTGCGGAGATAAATTTATGAATACTATCATGAGGATGCAACTACACCTAAGAATTTGCGTCTTTAAAAAATTTAACAAAATCAAGAGAAAGGGACTATCTAAAGCCGATGGGTACCAGTAATGGCCACTGGCTAAGCAATTATTGTATGTGCAAAAGCTTTTCATATTTGCTTTTAATTTTTTATTTTTTTTAAGACTTCAGTACTTATTACATCAGAGAAACATCGGATGCTATTAATTTTATTGGCCAAGCTGATAATTATACATTTGAACGAGAAAATTTGGTAAATTTAAATCACACTAATTTAGTCTAAAATACTGGGAGTTGCTTGGAAATCGTGAAAAAGTCTGAAACTATCTAAAGGATACATCCATAGGAAAAAGTTATTACATATTATGATAGACTGATGTTGAGTGATGATTGCGACGAATGCCACGAATTCCAAAGGTCCACAACTTTGAGACAAAGTGACTCTGTTAATAACAGTAAACACAGTATTGCGAATAATAAAGATTAGGCAAGTCTAGTTCACATATTGTTACAGCTTTACATCCTTTAAAATTGGTTAGTATGTTTGTGACCGTATCCCTAAATTTTAATTTGGAAATGTTTTGTTTTATTCATTTTAAGAAGAATCTGACAATGTAGGAAATAAATTATTATCAAATTAATCCAGCTGAAAGAATATACCTATTTTTGCGTAATATAAGAACAATCAAACACTTAGTATTATTTTAGTATTTCATTACATAACGCTAAATATAATAATAATAATGACTATATGAACCCAGGGCCGGATAAAGAGAAACATAAAAAACACAAGACACCCTTGGGTGCACGAGCCTAAAAAAGAAAACATTGAGACATACAATTTTCATAAGAAAACCATCGGTATGTTTTTATTTATTATAATATCCGATTCTATATAAATACATCAATTATTTTTAAATTCGCCATTGAATATAGTAGATGAGTGTTTAAAATCACCACTCGTTAATACTACTCGCCCGCGAGTGCACATCGATAAGTTTAAGTTTTTTGAAGCCAAAAATGAATTTAATTAAAGGAGGACTCAATTTAAAACAGAGCAATGCGGCTTAACAGTTTTTAGAAACACACACGTTATTTTGCATATTGTTCAAGTTTGCGACCCAGACTCAAAAAACAGTTATATTCTTACAATAATATAAGGTAAATTATATATATATATATAGCGTTTATATTATATATTAGTGTAGTGATTGGCTAATAGAATATATTTAAAAAATAAGAGGTAAATAGTCTAGTACATAATAATTTAAATATACGTAATTCTAGTCCTTTGATGGGTCAGGGTATTAATATAGTACTTATTTAGTTGTTTATAGTTGTTTAGCTTTATATACTAGAGTGTTGTTAGGTATTCTTATTATAATATTTTAGGATATGTTTGTTGCTTCCTTTCTTTTTCTTTTCCACTCTCTACTTTTTGTCTTCTTTCTTTATATATAATATTATATATATAATATCTTTCTATTCACGTACTATCGTTACTATATCTTTTTATATTTCCGTAAATAGATATTATTTCATTATCTTTTATATTTACATATTTATATCTTATTATATACTTTATTATTATACTTATTTATCTTATTTTATATCTTATCTTATGATATAAAAGTTGTAATTATATGGTTGATTTTATTGTTAAATAATATTGTCATAGTTATATTAACTAATAGTAATATCCTTATATAAAATTAAGCTTAATACTCTACAGTACAGTAATCTATATTTATAGTAGGTAGAGAATACTAAAAAACACAGTATATATATTTATTATGAGTATAAAATAGAACAATAAAGTAATATCACTATTAAAAGTATATAATATACATTAGATATAAATAAGTTGCACTATTTAGTCATTATTAAGATAGATCATTAGGGAATTGCTTATATTATATATTAAAAAAATAAAGTTATTACCACCGAAAACACTAGTATGAGTTATTATATTTTATAGAAGAAGATTTATATATTATAAATAGAATTTCTATCGCAACTACGAGCGGAGGTAATTATTGCGTAGCTAGTGTGTGTGTTGTGTGTGTTAAATGAAATTGCATATACATACCACTACATTGCTCTAATCTCTTAACGAAAATTAATTATACTGCGTAATGGTCTCATACAGTTGGCATGGTCATCTATAATTGAGCGTTGAGTCCGTTCGAAAATTCCAGAAACTCGTGCTTTAATATATACAAAATCCATCCGATTGGCAAAGAGAATCCAAGCTCTGAGACCTAAATATGGTAACTTGTTAGTCTTGCGTAGAATTGCGAATCAATGCTATTCTGAGTAAAATCTCTGTAAATAAACTCATACACAGTCCATTCGCAATATTAGTTATAATATGATCCAGAGATCTAATCGTCTGTGTAATATGCAATCACTTAACTATGCCTAAATGATACTTAGAGCTGTTGTATTTGCTTAGTGATATTTTAACATACATATAATTAACTACTTCCCTCTAATTAAAACTAGAGCAGCAGAGGCGAGGATTTCGAAGGTACATATTGCGCGAGCGTCTCTTATCGTGTTCCAATCGTTTCACTATTCTTCACATTAACACGATGTGTTATCTCTCTCAAACCATTCTCTGACTTTAACTAAGAAGCGAAGAAGTGCTGAAGTTATCCCCTCCAGTGGTACTCTTTGAACAAATATTGTGAGCTTATCTGAGTCTGGTAGGTTAATGTCACCAGAACATATAGATCGCTCGATAGCGGGTTCTAGTATTATAACTGGCAACTAAAAATGGTCATTGGTTACAGTGTGTCATATTCCACAGCAATAGTGAGAACTTTAACACTGTTATCAGTAAATGAAACTTGCTACTATGTGTCACATTCTATAGTAACAGTGAGCTTTAGCCAACTGTGTTGCTGAAACAATTCAATTGTGGAATGAGGAGTCTTGAAATTTAGATGGAGTCCCAAAATTGGTTATTTTCGTTCTTAAATATTCGAACTCATTCCTAACAAGAAGTCTAAAAACCATCTTAATAGTTAACATCATTCCTCAATCTCTCTGATGCTCAGAGATATTAGTGCTTGTGACAGGGACCATTCAACTGGTGAACACCGGATCTATTATGCATGGGAAGTGCTCCAATTAGGCGAATGATTATAATAGGTGTACCCTGGTCTGTCCTGGTGCGTCCAATAGCATGTCATTGATTATGGATTATTGTAGTGGTATCTGATTCTGAAAAGAGTAGTTGAGACGAAATGACATGTGGTAGATGGATTTTGGGGGCAAAGGGTGTGTAAAGGAGGGGTGTGAAAGTAAATTGTGAGCAATTGGAAAGAGTATCAGAGTATATAGGGGCAGATGTGGTTATTGGTGCACGAATAGATCTTTTGCAGGACCCCCCGATGTGAATGTTATGTGAAGTTATGTTGGAAGATAGTAGTTGAGCAACGAAACCATGGGAAAAATCCCATAATTATGTGAAGGAACGGAACACTAGAGACAACTTTCATAATGTTCTGAGTATCAAATACTTAGAATAATTATGTTGGACTTAAAATAGACCAAAACGAGGCGATAATGCAGAGTGTAGTAGGAAGGGTGTGAATGTGCAAAATTCAAAGGGATTGGTAAAATTGAAGAAGGGTTCCACGCTACCTGAATAATATAAATACGTTGATGAAAAGTGTATTACAGTTACCAGATAAATTTATTATACATTTTGGGAGTCAGGAAACACCTCTTCTCTTTTCGGAATCATAAAGAGAACAATAGACTCTGACGATTTATCAACGATTCGCAAGAGGAAAAAAGGATCTCGGGATATATTATTAAGTTTAATACGATTAAAGTTGCGAGGATACAATGTGCTGAAAGCTTTAAGGAAAACAAATATATAAGACTCAGAGGGGTCTTAACATCTAGGGTATTTAATTTTGCGCGTTGTTACCCACATGTGTTAATGTATAGAAAATTTATAGCTTTCGAGGTAAAGCTGATAGGTCTACTAAAGGAATATTTCTAAAAAATTGATAATAATAGAATTTCGAAAACGTGCAATGTGTTACAAGTAAAATCCTTCTTAATATAATAACATTAGTTAGACAGACAAATCCACCTTCATCTGGAATAACGCACAAGCCTCGGTTAATGGTTTTGGAGTCCATACCTTTAAAAAGGACATAGGTAAAAAATTGAATCAAGAAATTCATTACAGAAGGGGTAACTCAATTAATAAAAACCAGAAATTGAAAGGGTAAAAAGGCAGGTCAATAACGACTAACGCTACCGCGAGAATTAGATATACAACATTCTTAGAAACACAAGTAAGATTGCAGAGAGGGAAAAATTTAAAAATGAAATAGAAGTCTTTTCAAAATAAAAAAAATGGACAAAACCTGGGGCAGATGTTAAACTAGAAATAATAAAGTTGTGAAAAATATCATCGAATTATCAGGTAAGAGTTAGTGCAAAAATATCGTGGAGATCTCACAACATTTAGATATTATTTTAGCGACATAACATGCAAGAATCAACATAAATTCTCATAAAACGATTTCAAACCAATATAGCACAGAATTTCTTCACGTACGATGTAATTGATTGAGAAGTGAATAGTCTCTCTTATTGAAACGCAGCAGCGGCATCAACATCGATTAAGTTCAAGAAAAGTTCAGATAAACCTTTAAGGAATAGTTGGTCCTGTGAAACTTTCATCAAACTCATACCTGATCTTACTTTATTTAAAACTGATAGAATTAGATAAGGTGAAATCAAACGAACTATTGAGATCATTGAATAATTGTACAAGTAAACATCTTAATAAGAATTTGGGCGCTCGAACTATATTGGAATCATTTTAAATGTTTACTCTTCTTTCTCCCTCCCCATACCTCTAATGGATTCGTTGTATGATACATTTCTCTGCTATTTACCAACGCTATATATGTATATGATTGCTTTTTCTGTGGGTGTTAGACATATCGCGCGATGAGGCTTTTTTAACTATAAGAGCGCTTCTCTAGGCACAAATGCAATTAATATTCATATACAGGCTTTCGTCGATTTTCTGCGCGTAATTTAACTGAATGCACCCTTCTATTCTACTTGCTAAGACTCTTTTCCTTTGTAACTATTTCTGGTAATTTCCAGTTCAGGTGCTATATACTTGTGTTTAGTGCTGCTATTGTAGATAGCCAACATTTATCCATTTACAAATGCGTGACTTCAGCAAGTGTAGTTCTATTGAAAATCACTGACAATACGGTAAAATTTTTACACTAGACTAACACCAATCGAATTCTATTAATATTTAGTCTTCATGAAATAAAATTCTAAATCTTGTTTTACTGTGATCGTCTCCACTCTACCCAACTTTCTTTGATGTTACGGCTCCGACTATAACTCCAACACTCTACCATTTAGGAGGTCATTTAGTTCATTGTTACTCCCTTATACCAGATTGTATCGTAAAAGGAAGACCCGGTCATTGCGACGAATGAACAGTACACTTCCAATCGTAATGTTGATTTATGGCACAACCGTATGCCCGTTTCAAACTGAGACATTACTAGACTATTCTATAAATCAGTCTTTTTTATTTGAATGTATAGCCCACTAATCACTTAGAGGTCTTAAGTTTTGTTAACGTAACAAAACATAGACTAAGGTTCGCGTTTTCTGACCATGCAAATTGCGACCTCAACACTACAATTCAATAAAGCTTTTGGCGTAATAACATGTTTAGGTGCGTGTCTACACTCCGATTTCTAGGAGAGTTGGTAACATATATCATTGTACGTACTCATACGTTGCCACGGATCATAACTCCACTAACCGTCTACCATTCTTCTGCCTTACATTCAGACTTAACGCTCTTTTGTGAGTCTACGGTATGACCTCGTTAAAATGCTATTCTTATTAGGACGTATTCAAGTAGTTCTATATAGTTTCTTTTTTCTTCCACATTCATATTGTTTACTTCTATGGATAATTTGCTTGTTTCTCCGAGCTTCTGCTCTTTCGCACCTTTCTCTAAATTACTCCTTCCCATGTTTTTGCTTCCTTCCTTTAGCTCTACTCATAAGTGTGCTCATTGCCTCTTCGCCTCTTCTACTTGACGTTATGTTAACTCTAACACTCTTCATTATCTGGGGCCGGTTTTCCACACATCATTTTCTTCTTGCCCTACTTGGATTTCAGAGTGTATTCCCCTATTCAGTTCTTGTTCGACTTTCGCCTGCTCTTGAAATTTCTCTTCTTAAATCCCCTTTCACTTAAAAACTAAATAAATAAATCGTCGTATAGAAAAGTAAAAATATCGAAAACATTTTATTTTTAATCCAATTCACCATATCCTTTTCAATAACTTCTTGTATTTAGAGTTATATAATTTTATTTGATTCGAATTATTTTTTTTCGTAAATTTCTTTCTACGCCATTGTTACCCTCCTTCTTGCTTTGCTTATCAATTGATCTTCGCATTGTCTTCTTCTCTTTCTCCTTCTCTACAACTCAATACTTCTAAGGACAGACAACGTCTCATCCATTTTCCGCTAATACTCTTATTGACCCTAGACTTAAACTGTACTATGGTCTATCTTTGACATTATATATCCTCTACTGGTTAAGTCTAAATCTGCTTCTCTCTCTCATTTATTTTACTGATGCCGAAAAGCAAATATCCTTCCAATAATCTTTCCGGTAAAGCTCTCATTTTAGAGCACTGTTTTAATGATCTTTTTTTATTAAATAAAATCACATCAAAAAAAAAAAAAAAAAATAAAAGATGCGTTTTAAACTCTAAACCACCCACACAATGGAGAGCCACTCTACTAGGCGCTCTGTTGGCTCGATATTAGTAGAAGTGCAGTCCTGTTCAATTATAGTACATTGTCCGAATGCCGAAACGCAAATTATATACTGTCTTAGTTTTACGAGCCTTGTTTTTCCTATGTATTTCTGCTTCCACACGTCTAGTTGTTTTGCCTGATATTCAATATGAAATTCATATTAAAAAAAAAATGGCAATTACATTAAATTTCCCCCTCCCCCGCCTCCCTCCGAGAAGCAGTGTTCCATTTTTTTGAGTATGTTCTTTTTTGTCACAAAATAAACACTCCAAAAAATCTGTTTTTATAACTTTGTCCGTACATCTTATATGACTATTTTTACTGCCATACTTTAAATTTGGCAGGTAAAGTTACAACAATTTTCTTTTTTTTTCTCTTATTTAGTAAGTTCTAGATTCTCATTAACCGTTCTTCCCCCGTCTGTTCAAGGGTAAAAATCACTTTTTTTCTTCTTGTAAATTCTTTAATGTTTTTAAATTTAAATTGCCGGCCAAAAACTAGCGAGCTATACAGTCAAAAACATCACTGTAATTTTGGATTCGGCGCGCAAGTCTCGATAATTAAAAACAATATCTGCGCGGATCATAGGACAGCATATAATAATAGTTATATAAACTACTGCTCAGACCCGAATTACAATAGTTAAACGAATTAATAACTATCTTAACTCGTGTTTAATAATAGGGTCTCGTAGCCTATAAAAATCTCGATGTTTATCTTGAATATTGTTCACACACACAATTAGGTTCTGATTAAAAGAGTCATGTGAAATCAAAATTATACGTCTGTTCTTAAAATTGAATTAAGCACGTTTTTCAGACAATTCGATTATACTAAAAATACTTCCTCCCAAATCCCTCCTAAAGTTGAGCAATTGCAATTGCACAAATAAATTTGCAAGATACAAAGAATTTAGCAAAGCACTCTCATAATACATTCTTGATACAGCATTATATTTAGAAATTATCAGCGTTCCAGACAAAGCTGGCAAGAATGTCTACCATTTTGTGCTTTATAATTTACTTTTCCGACAGGTCACCGTGGTCAAGACTGATTGACATTTAGACTAAATCCATTTGCAACTGCTATCTTTTTAACCGTCGAGATGAAATTAACATTAAACCTAAGTAACGTTCCAACCTGTAAGCTAACTACTTTAACTCATCCATATTTTTTCTTATCTATTTTTTTGCCCTGTATTATACAACCTTGTTTGCCTGTTTCATAATTTCTTAATGGTAATGGCCATTCAGCAACCCTCTCCATAAATATACTGAAAAATTTGTCCGCGAGATCGCTGAATTTACAATAGGAGCCTTTTAAAATTAATTCTAACATCTGCTCCTCAATGAAGGAATAAATCTTTACATTTTATGTGGTTAAGTACCCCCCAAGTATGTTTCTCTTTAACGAAATTGATACACTAACAATCCTATATATAATAAAAAAATGTGACTTTAATTTAAATACCATATGCTAGAAGTTTGCATAGTCAATCAATAACTACTTGTTTCAAATCAAGTTTGAGTAATAAAAAGAAAGTGTCTCCGGCTGGTTGCACACCCTATGCTATATATCCAAATATACTTGGTTGCCCTCAATACCTCCATTAGTGGTAGTTTCATCACCCCCCCAAAAACTGGAGCGAACAGTGACACTATCGTAAAACTACTTTACAAAATCTTTTACGAATACATAATTCTATTCTTATTATATGTAAATAATAGGTGCAGTAAATTTGAATTAAACGAGAGGATCAGTAAAATAAATAACAAAAACGTTTTTAGTCGATTAGAAAGAAAAACAATTAAATGAAATAATGTTAAAGACCTAAGCAGATTTTTTAAATTCTTAAGCCATTCTTTTACAGGTATACTGAAAGAATGTTAATCAACACTTTTTAAAATCGCGAGAGTCTCCCTGCAGCAGACAGAACGATTTATAGAGACATGATTTGAGAGAGAGACCCCGAAGTCCTTTATAGCCAAGTTAAGTCAGAAATCTGGCTGTCATCATCCAAAATTAAATACTGTTTTTACAATTCTCTCAAAACCTAATTTCTATTTATATATAGAAATATGTAAAATTACATAACATTTTTATTTAGTAAGCATTTTTTTTGTTTTTTTATTCTATTTCGTTATTGAATTTTGAAGATTTATCCTATAAGGTGACACTTTACTTTACGCTAACAAATCAATACGTAACTGTATCATCAAGTGACAACTGTCGAAATTTGTTGGTCAATTTTATAATAAACTGTTTTCAGTAAACATTAATGAATTCAAATCACTGGTGGCAAGTAACGTATTTATTTAATATTATTTAAAGAGTTACTCAGCTTCTTAAGATTTCAAAGCAATCGCTGGTTAAATCTTGCATGATGGTGACTCACAATGTTGAGAGGTTTCCCTAATGAATCATATGATGCAATATCATTGATAGCTGCCTTGGTTCACCTTCTTTATGCTTATACTTTTTTCTTC
The DNA here is from genome assembly GCA_015478945.1 of Trachelipus rathkii. Lineage (NCBI taxonomy): Eukaryota > Metazoa > Arthropoda > Malacostraca > Isopoda > Trachelipodidae > Trachelipus > Trachelipus rathkii. The sequence goes on from JABUQX010073476.1 coordinate 15,927, forward strand.
TTTAACATTATTACTTATAAACTGTCTCCACTTGTTGGGTTCGACATCTGATATATTCATATCTTAACATTATTCTTCTAAAAGAGCTCGTATATGTCCTTTCCATAAGCTTCCCTTCTTCCTGTCTTCTCTTCTTCCATCTTTCGGCGGTTTTCTCCCTGTGTACTTCAATCTGAGAGCTGCGTTGAGCTCAAACGCTAGCCTGATTAAAATAATATTGGTCACTATTACTTACATCTTCCTTTCTTTTACTCCTCTTCTTCTTCTTCTTCCTTCTTCTTCTTCTCTTCACGCCATTCCACTATTTCCTTTCCCCTACTATCTTCACTTCTTATTCTGTATAACTTGATACCAATTTAGATGTGTTATTAACACAAAAACCAATTTCCGCCAACTTCCAAGGAATTCTGTGCTATAATATTATCTTATACTATCCATTAATATAATATATTTATATATATATATACTATTTTACTATTATATACTTATCTTTACTTATATATATATATATATATTATTTTATATATCTTACTTCCACATATATATATATATATATACATAAATATACTATATGGAAAGATTGATTATCTTATTCTGCGACTGGCATTATAATTATCAAAACCTAATTTCTTTATAACAACCATCAGCTTTCGCAAACAACATCTTTCTTTGAACCTACGATATGCACTATGAATACTTAGGTCTCGCATTCATATGTAGAGGAGGATGCTCTCACTTTCTACTTGCTCTTACTGTTTGTACGACATTAACTCTTCCCGGAGTAAATTACCTTGTGTTCACATGTCAACAGGCAAAAAAAAGGTTTAGTACAACATTCATCATCAATTATATACTTATTAAACTTTTAATTGACTACACAAATAAGTAGTAGATGACTTATAAGTTCATAAATGGCGAGCAGGAGTTCATATTATGCCCTGGAGTAGACGTTCAAGTCGGCAAAAAAAAAAAAAAAAAAGAAAAAACAATAATAAAAAAAAAAAGAATACTCATATTGCTTCTTTTTCTTTCTTTCCCCTTTTCTGCTCTTCTGACAAACTTCTTATTACAACTTTCACATTTTTTTCATCTAATATAAGTTCTTCTTGAATATTCCACAAACCTGCAAGCTCCGCTCGCTTGCTCTAGACAGAGCTCTAAAATAACACACAACCATTCTCATCTGTTTCTTCTTCTTTCTCTATTATCTTGTGCTTTTCTTCCTTTTTCTTTCTCTGTTACTATGTGCAAATATTATCAATATTCTCTCTTTTTTTTACCTTAGATGTATATTTACTAAAAAAAAAAAAATACGATTCTTGAATTTAGAAATGCCGAAAAGGTTCTTCACAAAATATATCGCTCTATATATTTTATAATTTAGCTTTGCATAATTCTTTTCTGTTTATGAAGACAAGAATTATGGAACTTGAGACATATGATAAAACTTTAAATAAAAAAAATAATAATCTTATATATATCTTAATTAAATTACCGAGGTCCGATCACTTTTCTTTTCCTCTTTCTCTTCCTTGTCTCTTCTTCTTCTTCTCTCTTCTTCTTCTTCTTCTTCTTCTTCTTTCTTCTTCCTTCTCTTCTCTTCTTCTTCTCTTCCTTCTTCTCTTTCTTTCTTTTCTTGTCCATAAAGCAACAAAAAAATTCATAAAAGTAGAATTGAAAAACTGTATGTCAGAACCAGTTTTTTTTTCGGAAACAGTCCCAATTTTCAGGAGTAATAAGACTTTCATGAACTATAGCCGAAACCCAAGATGTTGTTTCATTGAACTAGAAAATAGTTTTAAAACTATTTTTAGGACACCAAAACCTGATGTGGTTCAACAAATAAAATAAAAACATTACTACTCATTAAAACAAGATATTACTCTCTGCCACTATTCAGTTAAAATACATCTGGAACTTACACATCCTAGATATTATCTCTTAAGAGTATCATTACTAGTATTCCTTTCTCTGATCCTAACATTTACAAATCTTATCGTATGATTCCTGTCCCAACTCCTATTCTAAACCATCTAGTTTCCTACGTTTCGATCCTGAATACAACATTCAAAACTTATTAGGAATTATGTAAACAAGTCTTAGATGCCTACCTTCTGGCTAATCAGGAGGACTTTACTTTTTTTTACTTTTTACTCATTTTTTAATCTTAAGCTTTCATTGGAAAGCTTACATACTACTCATGTAAACACTATTTTTCATCATCCGAAAACTTTAATGGCGAGTTCGTATCCTTTGCTTAGGGACTATGTCCTAGATATTATCTCTATAGTCATCATTAATATTATTCCTTCTCTGATCCTAACATTTACAAAATCTTATGTATGATTCCTTTCCTGGACATTCTCGAATCATATTTAGACCCAAATATTCCATGTTCTTCGCGAATAACTCAGTTATGAAATATAGTTTTATGTTAAATATTCAATTCTCACAATGTTTGCATGTTTTGAATAACTCTATTTGTCCTATGTTTCAATCACTGAATTCTTTCACATCCCCTTCTTGTGAATTATTCTTATACACCAATAACACTTTCATGAATGTTAAATCTAACACGCCTTTGCATTGCAACCATGAATACCATATCACCCCTGAACCATATTCTATATCCACTTATTCTAAAATCATTTCTTTTAATAACCCTGTTGACGCTCAACTAAACTGCATGTACCTTGATTCTAAATCTACCCTATCTGTTTCTGACATTTATATTTTGAATCAAGGAAGAGTTTTGACTACCAACCAATATCGTTTCACGAATCCCTCTCATGTTTTAAACTCATTAATATTAATCAACTCCTCCGTCATTAATGTACCTGTATTATTTTCCTTTTTAAATCATACTTTTACGCAATCCCCTTATTTTGTAAAATAACCTAAAATAATTTGGGATAACCAATTGAATTATATCAACACATCCTTGAATCAACGCTCTACGCTTTTCTCATATATGCCAACTGTCTCATATGCTTCAAGCTCATTCCTTATCATACTAATCGCTGTTTCATACCTTCTATTCATTATCATATTCAAAATAATGAATAAAACCATCAAAGCTTGAGCTAATCTTGATACCAACATATATGTAACACGTAATGATGCTCTAACTACCAGACCTCCTTTGGACATAACTATTAGAACGATAGACTTTCTATCTCTATACTTTTATACATGTAGACATATTACCATTGACACTGACGATGACAATAACTTAGAAATGTATGATACCCTTCCTCATCCAGTTCCCATATCCTATCATCCTTCCTGATCCTTATCCTCTCATTAATCCTAATATACTTCCTTTCTGCGATGGTAAGATGAGGTGTTCCTTCGTTCTCTGGCAAATGAATTGCTTGGTCCGATTATAAGGAATTGAGGAGGTTAGTAACTATTTTGGTTTATAATTTATAATAATCTAGTTAAAATTCGAGAATAACTTCAAATTACTGCAGGAGTTATATAAAGGTATACTTATATACAAATGTTAACGCCTTGTAATGACGTCAACCAACAAAATAAATTATATCCTCAATTGCGCATCTTGTCTTGCGTCAGCTTCAGTCGGAGATTTACTTCTTACGATGTGGACGTTCCAAGTTACTTTAATTATTAATTTAATTTTATAAAGTTTATTAAAAGTTTTATATTTAACAATCTATTTTTGTTTCACACACAATTATTGTTGCACGAAGTTTTAACATATGTTATAATTATTTCAGAGCATAAATATAAAAAGTATAATTTGTCCACAAAATTAACGCCTTTAAATGATCCTCAACAAAAAATAAATTATAATCCAAAATGCGCATCACATCTTGCGTCGTGCTCTGTCATTGTGTGACGTTTCCATCATTTTCCATTTATATTAAATATTAATTTTATTTGAAAAAGTTTAGTAATTGTCAATTTTTATATTTAATATTTTAATACAGATATATATATTATATATTTATATATATATATATATATATATATATATAATATACTAATATATAATATATATAATATATATATATAATATATATATATATATATATATCTGTTCTTTGGCAATATATTCTACTTATATATATATATATATATATATATATATATATATGTTATATAATATATATATATTATATAGTATATATATATATATAGATATATATATATATTATATAATATATATATATATATATAATATATATATATATAAATATATATATATGTAGATATATATATATATATATTAGATATATTATATATTATTAAGTATATATAATAATATATATATATATATATATATATATTATATATATATCATATATAATATATGATATATATATAATATATATATATATATATATATATATATAAATAATATATATATATATATATATTATATATATTATTTGTTCTATAAATATTTATTATACTTTTAGATAACTCTCATTTTATGAACCTAATGATGACATTCCTTCTCAAGTGGTGTTTTAAATACAGACCTAAGTTTCATATTCTTCAACTTGAAGTCTTCAAAGCAAATGTTAAATTTTTTTTATTTGAATTTGAGGAGATTTGTAGTGATTTGTTGATATTCAAGCTGTTCGTTAAATGAATTAAATTATTGTAATATATATGCTCTAATATTTTATTATTTTATATTGCAAGATTAGGATAAATTAAAAGTTCTGTATTTACGGAATATTTATTACCTAATTCTTCAAAGCATAATAACTTTAAGTAAAAGAATATTTTATACAGAGCAAAATATTTCTATACTTTAAGATTGAAATATGATTACAAAATAAAAGAAGTAGTCTTCTGACTAGCAGAGTAGGCATCTAGGACATTATTACGTAATTCTAATAACTTTTGAATGTATGTATTTAGGATAAAAAACTAGAAATCTAGAAGATTTATGGCATTAAGATAGGAGAAGCTAAGTGTAGGTTCTGGGTTTGATTTCTTCAATCATCTACAGATCGAGTCATTGAAGAGAGGGAATCATATTAGATTTTAATTGATCTCTGAATCGTAAGAATAATGAATTGACATTATTTGATTGTTCGGATAATACCTCTATTCGTTTTTGCATAGATTGGAAACCCTCGTCCATGACTGTGCCAAATAGAGATCTTAGGAACTTACCCCCAATGTCTAATAATCCGCGTCGTTCATGGAATGTATTCGAACTTTTTAATGAATAGGAGTTAATCCAGGGATCATTCTCAAGAAATTTAAGTTGTAAAGAGTGTATGAGGTATATCTATCTAGTATATCCAACTGATATACATAAATATGATTGTTTTGATTCCATAAAAAACCGTTGAAAGGTCTAGAAGAAAAATATGTTAGATTGTGTCTTCGGAATCTATCATGGTTTTCGTTTCTTCTTTTAGTAATCACAGCTGGAGGAAGATAATCATGAGAGAAAGAAGAGGAAGCTGGATAAGGTTTAAGATCCAGATTCTAACATTTAATTAGAATGTAGATTTATTTCTGAAGAATGGTAGAAAAGACTGTTGTCTGTTATTTACATCAATTTTAGAGTTTCTTATTTGATTGTATATTTCTTCTGTATTTCAAAGATCTACTCGCAAATCTAAGTAACAAGAGATGAATTTGACATTACTCTAAAAATCAATAATTAAACCTGGGTTTTTTTAAATGGCTTTTTCAAGATCAGGATCGCAAATGATAAATGAATGTAATCATAATAAGCAAAAGCGAAGCATAAGGCAATGGAAGGATATATAAGTATATAAAGACATCTGAAAATAAAATAAAGTACATATATTAGTGAGCTATTAATAAAATACAATTAAAGTGTAAGATTATATAAAACATCTATAAAATATCTATTAGCAAAAAAGAGTAGAAAGTATATTGACTGGCTCTTAAAATTGCAACGTATTTATTGTTTGCAGTTTTTTCTATATCTTTTTTCCATTTTCGTAATTTAATTTTCTATTTTTTCTTTTATTTTCACTAATTAGTTATAAATTACATGGAGAAAATACGAATATAAAAATACAAGAGATACATTTAATAAAAATACGAACAAATAGCAAAGAGAGATATAAGGAAATAACATATACATGCATACATTTATACATTGTACGAGAACACCATAAAAGTATGTTAAATTTTATATAAAGGATTCATGAACACAAAATTCAATAATATTGAATAAAGAAAAAAAATATATATACACAAATTTTTAATTAACCTGTATAAAACGCGTTAGTAGAACACTGTATATTTTATGTGTATAAGGGGGTAATTATAAGTATTATTTTTCAATTATCTTTAGTTTTACTTTTTAATATCTTTTTGGAATAGCTCCTAATCTACTAGGATCTACATTAGAGGTAGAAGGACTAGTGGAAGTAGCAGCAGTAGAAGTTTGAGAATTAGAAAAAGAAGGAGATCTATTCACACAATGAAAATGAAAATTTTGCAAAATATTTCTGACAGGATACATTCTTTGCGAATACGTTGGAGTACTACGCTGCAACGTACTAGTAAACTTGGGAAATAGTTTATGTGGAAGTTTCGGTAGAGGCTTCGGAGGAAGTTTTTGAGGTAACTTGTGAGTTATCTCCTTAGGAGAGGAATCAGAAGGAAAATTATCTAAGATGCCAGAAACAGATTTAGACCGTACATTAGGATTTGGAGTCCATGATATGATAGCAGGATCTATTTCATAGAAAGAAGGAGTGTCTGGGTTAACAGGAAGAGGTTGTCTCGCATGGCTGCGCAATCTCATTGGTGTAATATCGCGAGGGCCGCGAAATTGAGGTTGAGGACGATAAGAAGGATCTTGTCGTCTGTCATCTCTAGTAAATACTTCTTCAGAAGAAGATGGAGAAGTATCGATATTAGGATACTTGTCGTAATATCTTATGGGAGCTTGAGCTTGATTCTGCAGTTCATGATCATATGGAGAAGGAGGACCATTATCATGTCCAGAGGATCTTCTAGAGAGGAGGGGAGAACTATGAACCGAACTCTGTCCAAAATTATTAAGAGTACGTAAAGAAATTAACTGGGGAGAACTATAAGAAATGTTTCTCCTTAAAGAATAAGTAGTGAAAGGATCAAAACTTGAGTTTGAAGGAGAATACACAGAGGAATTTCCGGAAGACGGGATTCTCTGTGTTGTTCGTTGATGCTGAGGATGTGGGACGTGTCTCGGGGAAAAGTACAGAAGAGGAAAAAGAAAGATTCTGGGTGAGATAGGAGTCACGTTCCTTTCTTGTTAAGGTGTTGTGTTGTTACACTTTTTTTGCCTTCACTGGAGGAGATAACACTTTTTAAGCAACTTGTTGTGGTTGTGCATGATGTGTCAGTTGGTCCGCGCGCACAATGGGAGGTTCAATATTTCTGACTAAGGCATACTCAGGATCATCATTGTTCCGTAGGTCATGAATTACCTAATAGGCCCACTCGGCGAGGAAGAAGCCGGGAAGAATGAGGAGGAGGGTCAGGCAGTGGAAACATTGACGCCTGTTCCCCGGAAAAGGACAATAGGATTTCCAATTAGACCATAATGCGTTTTCTGCTGTCTTAATGACTGGCATCGGAAAGATTTTTAAATTATCCACATGAGCTACAAACTCTTTATTGGTAACCAAACAACGTAGAAGATATTTGTTATATTTCAGAACGTTTATGACCAAAGATATTTGTTATATTTCTTAAATGGTTTGGACTAGAGGTCAGGAGGTTTTACCGCAAGAAGGTAAACATAATCACCTATACAAATAGGACGAAGAGAGGCTTTAGAATGTTGCTGTTGATCAATCCTAAATGTTTCTTTTTCTAATTTTTGACGAGCCAGATCGCGAATAGCAGCAGACTTATCAGCCATTTTTGCAATGAAGT
>JABUQX010073477.1:2500-7500 GCA_015478945.1 Trachelipus rathkii
TAAAGGAAAAGTGCAAAAATATTTGGATTAGAGGTTGTTGGTAAGTTATATATCTATAATATATATATATATATACTATATATTAATATATCTATTATATTTATATATTATATATATATATATATTTGATAGAGTATGTTGGTATAGTATATATATTATATTATATATTCTTTATCCTCTCCACGGTTCCCTAAGGAGGGGTTAGGTATGCAAACATCCACTGAACAAAATAGTTAAGTACGAAGCAAGCCGAAAAAAAGCCCCCCCCCCCTCCTCCTAACATGCTTCCTTATGCTTAAGTACGAGCCTATCGCAGCAATATTCGCCTAGAGGCTTCAACACAGCACTCGTCTTGGCATCTCGTTGATCTCAGGGTTCATTAGCTTTTGGCTATTTATGTATATATATATATATATATTATTATATTATATATATATATATATATATATATATATATATAATATATATATATATATATATATATATATATATAATATTATATATATATATATATATTTATTATATATATATATATATATATATATATATATATATATATATATATATATATATATAATATAGTATATATATATATATATATATATATATATAAATATGTATATATATAATATATATATATTACATAGTATATATATATATATAATATATATATATATTATATACTATATTATATATATATATATATATATATATATATATATATATATATACTTTTCTCGCTTCCCAACATCTTCACCACGATATAAGCCCTTAACCAATCGACTACCATTCATCTTTTCTAAATGACCATAACAATTTGACACTCTTTCTTATATTCTCTCATTTACTCCTTTCGTCACAACACAACTTCCTATCAATACGTTTTTCTTCATTTTATTAACTCTTCTCACACCTTACACTCCCCCCAAAATAATCCATGTGAATAGAATGCTTATTAGATCTATACTTATTATTCCATGCAATAGCTTCACAACTATACATTAACACGGGTAACAACATTCCTTCATATAAAACCTTACTCACTCATGATTTATCCCATTTTCATTCACCAAAGGGTTAATTGCACCAGCCACCCTCCTACCAGTTTCAACTTTCATACTACACTCATATCATCCATTCATTTTTCATCATCATGGAGCATATGCACAATTAAACTCCGACACTTGTTCCAACTTCCTACAATCCAACATGGATTATAATTATTAATATTAATATAATTTCCATATTTGAAATATTTTATTAAATAAAATTTCTTTCTATGGAAGAAAAATGAAAGATGAAAAATAAAGGACAAAAACGTTCCCTCAAAAGCCCATCTCTCGTCAATGTATTTCTTTTTTATATTAAAATGCTAATTTTAATGATAAATATTGTGTAATAAATATCATTGACAGAATAAAATATTTTTAATTTGATTTGATTTTGATAAAGAAGACAAAAGTCACTAATTGGTATGAGAGAATTTCATTTTAGATTTCACATAATTGCATAAATATTTATAAAATTATATAATAATTTACATAATTACAGCTTCACTAATTGTTATGGAAGAATTGAATTTTATATTTCACATAACTGCCTAATTATTTACAAAATTATATAATAATTTACATAATTACAGCTTCACTAATTGTTATGAGAAAAATTGCATTTTACATTTCATTATATAATTACAGGTTCGCATGACTTAAAATCGGAATTACGTTTCCTCGATTTAGAATTTTCAATAGACAAAGAAAAGAGGCACACGGAAATGAGGAAAGCAGCTGGCATAAAGTTTTCTAATGCAGATGATATTAGGAGAACTTTGGTAAAAATTTAACTTGTCTATCAAAATATTCAGTAAAACTTTATTAAACTTTTTTCAATTTTAACACAAAATTAACAGTGATTGTCATCACTGAAAAATTATATGGTTGTAAATGATTTACAGTAGTACCATTTATATAACTCAGAATCGTATACTGCTAAGATTTAGATTCTGAACGTGATTCAATTTTGATAATGATATTATTTTAATTATTAATTAGCGCAAAGTTTTCGAGAAATTTAAACTTTAAAAAGCTTAATTCAGTTGATTGCTCTAATATAATTAAAAAGATGCATAGAAAAATCAAACCTCTATAACTGCTGGTCGTCCTACCAATAGACTCCAGTAGTAAAAATATTGCTGTGTGGTTATGTGTTTGAATCGACGCGAATAAAAAGACTGATAGTGCGGTGCAATACTGTGCGGTGACTTTGCTGTGAAAATTTAAATGCTCGGACAACCTTAATCTCAAGTTAAAAACTTATTAATAAAAACAAAAGGGTGGGTATATTTAGAAATTATTTCAAGTTATTAAAACTAGGGACCTCAAAACCGATATTTACATCTTGACATCTCTTTGCAAAAGATGCTGCCTTTCTCTTACTCCTATAATTTGCCTGGTCCTAATATCTCTCTCCAAATCCAGCCACTCTGCCGCCTTGTTAAAGGCATCATTCTTGTCTCACTCTGCAGTTCACTGGGGATTCACTCTAGTGTTTACTGACGGCTCTAAAACAGGGGACGGCGTAGGCGTGTCTGCTATCTTTTCTGACCACAACTTCTCCCATACCCTCCCCCTCATGATTTAATTTTTATTGCAGAATTAATGCTATAATGATTGCCCTTTCTCGAATTTTATTCATTAACCAAGACCACCCTTATGTCATTTATTCGGATTCGCTCAGAGCCCTCCAGAAGCTCAAAGACCCCTACTCTAAAAATACAATGGTATCCACTATACAACAATTTCACCGGCTGTTCCACTCTTACAAAAATATAAATTACGCCCTCTTGTAGGGGTGGCTGACAACGCTGACAGAGAGGCAAGAATGGCCTCCTCCTCTTTCCGTAGCTGTTCTAGGTACCTCCCGGATGCCATTCGACAAGGTTGTCTTCCATCAACTGATTATTATCCTGCTCTTCGACAAGGCTTCCGGTCTTACTGGCAGGAGTGATGGGCGAAACTTAGAAACATTGGTGAGTGGTCTTCCTCTCAACCAACGAAATCGACCCGAGGAGGTGAATTCCCTCGCAGGCTTCGCATTGGCACACCATATTGACCCATAGCCACTAAATGGCACGGAATCCTCCTCCAACCGGCAAAATCTTTGCCGTTGCTACATCCATGCCAATCTGCCCACCAATAATATTGATTATCTCAATTTGGTCTCCATTCGCCGTCCGGAATTTTTCCCCACACTTAGTCCATAACACTTTCAACTATAAGGTTACCTTACGCCCTTGGTCTTGAACCTTCACTTCAACAGTAAACTTCATTGTTTCCATACCTTCAGGGAACTGAACATTTTGTTTGATTATCTACATTTCTTCCTAGACAGATATCAAAAGCATTATGATGGACCCACTCACAGAGTTGGATCTTAACCTATCATGGCAGCTTCTTCTTTGGGTCATGGTGGTTTCTGTACACACACTCAAACAATATATATATATAGAATATATATATATATTTATTTATTATATATATTATATCATATATATATATATATATATATAATTATATATATTCATATATATATATATATATATTTATATAAATATATATATTATATATAGTATATATATATACTATATACTATATATATTATATAGGACAAAGTCTAGCTATTGACCTTTTATCTAAAGTAAATTTTTAATTTTAACCTTATTATATGAAAGGATTCAAGAGAATGTAAATCGTAGGGAAACTGTATTTTTTAAGTTTATAATTAAAAAAAATAACTAAACCTGCTTTTCTTGTAGGTTTTACTTCACTCAGCGGAGGAATATTTTAGGAAAATTTTGCCGACTTTTTCAATATACTCGGTTTCAGTCTTAACTTGAAACTCCTCGGGGAAGGGTGTGCTTCATTTGTCTCGAAAATGCAGTTTTTTTTTTTAAATGAAAATGATATATTATTTGCGTATTTACACACTGAAAGTGTTTAAATAAATAAAAAAAAAAGTCTCATTAAATTAAGTTTAAGAAAAATTGTTCGATTATAAGTTCTTTTAAGTTGCTAATTATAAATTGTTAAGAATATACCAAAAACATCTTTTTCGACGCCCGCCATTATGTTTTGTCGATGGACTTTATTTGCGGTAATAGTTACCCCAAAAAAATAGTATATATCTCTATGGAACCTAAATAGATTTTATAGTTTTTTATTTTAGTTAATATATATATATATATATATATATATATATATATATATATATATATATATATATTTAATATATTAAATATATATATATTATCTATATTATATATATATATATTATATGATATATATATAATATATATATGTTTATATATATATATATATTATTATATATATATATATATAGTATATAATATATAGTATATTTATATATATATAATATATATATATATATATATATATATAATATATATATATATATTATTTGTTTAAGGATTTACACGGCAAAATAGGGGGCTCGAGCCGACGGGGGCAGAAGGGGGACGATTTCCATACCCCGTAGGGGGAGGGGGCGGAGGAACCCCCGCGACACCCAAATACCCAGAGGGGGGGTGCTGGGCCCCTCCCCGGAGGGGGGGAAATAGTCGTACCCCTGTCGTTTCCCGGAAGGCTGAGAGACCCCGACTCCTGCTCATCTTTGCGGTTTACCCTTGGGTTTCCTTTAGTTAAAAAAAAAATAAAAAAAATAAACTGACGGAGTCGTAAAACGTAACAGGTCTTATATATATATTTGAATCATCAAATCCCTATAATAGAAAGTCCTATTTATGGTCCCATAAAGATACCCTGTAACTATTTTTTTTGGGCTTACGAGGTACCGTTCAAAAGGTAATAACTAGACATTTCTCCCATATATATATATATATATATATAATTTATATATATATATATATATATATATATATATATATATATATATATATTATATACTATATATATATATATATA
>JABUQX010073477.1:40000-42500 GCA_015478945.1 Trachelipus rathkii
TCAAAGAGTAATTGACTCCATCTTCAGAGACCTTCTCTTCGTGTTTACCTATCTAGACGATTGTCTCATTTTTTCTTCGTCCAAAACTGAACATGAAAACATTTGAAACAAGTTTTTAAACTCCTCCAAGAAAATGATTTTAAAATCTCTTTAGAAAAATGTGAATTTAACCAATCTTCACTCAATTTTCTCTGCTACACCGTGTCTTCCAAGGCCTATGTCCTCCCAACGAAAAGGAAGAATCCATCTCAAGTTTTCCTCTACCGTGCGATTCAGCATCTCTACGAAGATATCTTGGGATGTTAGGATACTACAGAAGATTTATCCCTAATTTTGCCAAAATCATCTTCCCATTATCTGAAAAAGCCAAGTTTTATCCCAAAGATAAATCTCTTGAATGGACTCCAGAAGAAGTGACAGCTTTTCAAGATACTAAGGAAGCTCTTCAAAATGCCCTAATACTCCCTTTCTCTTTACCTAATGTCTCACATTTACAACTGGTAACTGACAGCAGTCAGACTTCAATCGGAGCAGCATTACATCTGATGATTGATGGTCAACCTGTTCCCATTGACTTCTACAGCAAGAAGTTATCAGATCCTCAAAGAAGATATTCTGCTTTCGACAGAGAACTTTTGGCAGCATATTATGCTGTCCTTCATTTTAAACACATGTTAGAAGGAAGAATCATCCTACCCCTTTTGCACAGATCACAAACACCGCTTTGTTTCCCGTTTCTCACTTTCCAAAAAATTCTTGCAGAAAAGTGTCGTCACAGAGACATCTATCAGTACTAACAGAATATAATTTCTAGACAGCAAGAAGTTAAATCAGAAGAACAGACAACATGGTAGCCGACCTTTTTTTCCCGGATTTCAATTCGGGTATCAGTTTGACGCTTGTCAATTTGCCTGCAAATGCTGCACCTTCAAGAAAAAGATGAGAAATCATGGCCTTATCATGATCATCTTCATAATTATCCCCTGCAGGACAACCTCAAAGATATGGTGCGATACCTCTACTTCTTTTCATAAACAATTTCTTCCGAAGCCAGCTCGCCTTCAAATATTTAATACGTTGCATCAAATGTCCCATCCTGATATCAATGGTACTTTACGACTGATCAAGAAAAGATATTTTTGGCCTTGCATTGATCGTGACATTTGGCTTTTTGTACGCACTTGTGAGCAGTGCCACCTGTCTATAGTCCATCGTCACACCAAACCAACGGTCACTCCATTAGAAATTCCTTCTTCAAGATTCGAAACAGTTCATATAGATATAGTGGGTCCTTTTTTACCTTCAGCATTTTGTGGATCTTCTTCTCCAGTTTTTCGCTATCTACTCACCTGCATCGACCGAAACACAAAATGGGCTGAAGCCTTCCCAATTACCAACACTACAGCCAGCAAAATCTGTTGCCTATGCTTTTATGCAATGGATATCCAGATTCGGTGTTCCTCTCTATGTGATTTCTGACAGAGGTCCTCAATTCGAAAGCGAGTTTTTCAGTGAGTTGTCACATATGATTGGTTTCCATCGTCTTCGAACAACCTCGTACCACCCACAAACAAATTCCCAGATAGAAAGGTTTCACCGATCTCTCAAGACTGCCTTGATGGCACGTAAAGAAAACTGGCTTCTGTCTTTACCCATCACTCTACTTGGTCTCAGATGCATTCCAAACGATTCCGGTTATTCCGCATTTGAAGCAGTAACTGGAAAAACTCCACTTTGTCCTATGGACATTCTTCAATCTTCTCCTAACAACAAACAAGAAATGGATTCTTTTATGAAGAAATTTATCGCCCACATGAAAGAATTGGACTTTAGAGACCTTCCTACTTTTCACTCCTTCAACAATTCTTCATATATTCCGGAAGCACTCAAGACCTGTTCTCATGTCTTCCTAAGGACTGATAGGATCAGAAAACCCTTAGAAGCTCCCTATAGTGGTCCTTTCAAAGTCCTTCAACGAATGACACATTGTTTCAAGATAAAACTCAGGAATGGTCAAACTACAGTAGTCTCAATTAGCCGTTTAAAACCTGCTTTTATGGAAACGGTAACGTCAACGATTCCTGATGTCCCTGATGTCTCTGATGTCCCTGATGATCCTACTGTCTCTGGTGTCCCTGATGATCCTGATGTCCCTGATGTCCTCTGATGTCTCTGATGTCTCTGATGTCTCTGATGTCTCTGATGTCTCTGATGTCCCTGATGACCCTGATGTCTCTGATGTCTCTGATGATCCTGATGTCTCTGATGTCCCTGATGTCTCTGATGTCCCTGATGACCCTGATGTCTCTGATGTCTCTGATGATCCCTGATGATCCTGATGTCTCTGATGACCCTGATGATCCTGATGTCGCTGACGCCGCCGATGTTCCTGATGTCCCTGACGTCTCTGATGTCCTAAGGATTCCTACTGTCCCTATTCTTCCAAGTGCCCCCCTTACTAGACGAAACCCTCCCCGTAGAGTCCGCTTCAGGATAGAAG
>JABUQX010073477.1:60000-62500 GCA_015478945.1 Trachelipus rathkii
ATCAGGATCATCAGAGACATCAGAGACATCAGAGACATCAGGGTCATCAGGGACATCAGGAACATCAGAGACATCAGAAACATCAGGATCATCAGGGACATCAGAGACATCAGGATCATCAGGAACATCAGAGACATCAGGGAGATCGGAGATATCAGGATCATCAGGGACATCAGGAATCGTTGACATTACCGTTTCCATAAAAGCAGGTTTTAAACGGCTAATTGAGACTTCTGTAGTTTGACCATTCCTGAGTTCTATCTTGAAACAATGTGTCATTCGTTGAAGGACTTTGAAAGGATCACAATAGGGAGCTTCTTTGGGTTTTCTGATCCTATCAGTCCTTAGGAAGACATGAGAACAGGTCTTGAGTGCTTCCGGAATATATGAAGAATTGTTGAAGGAGTGAAAAGTAGGAAGGTCTCTAAAGTCCAATTCTTTCATGTGGGCGATAAATTTCTTCATAAAAGAATCCATTTCTTGTTTGTTGTTAGGAGAAGATTGAAGAATGTCCATAGGACAAAGTGGAGTTTTTCCAGTTACTGCTTCAAAGGCGGAATAACCGGAATCGTTTGGAATGCATCTGAGACCAAGTAGAGTGATGGGTAAAGACAGAAGCCAGTTTTCTTTACGTGCCATCAAGGCAGTCTTGAGAGATCAGTGAAACCTTTCTATCTGGCAATTTGTTTGTGGGTGGTACGAGGTTGTTCGAAGACGATGGAAACCAATCATATGTGACAGCTCACTGAAAAACTCGCTTTCGAATTGAGGACCTCTGTCAGAAATCACATAGAGAGGAACACCGAATCTGGATATTCATTGCATAAAAGCATAGGCAACAGATTTTGCTGTAGTGTTGGTAATTGGGAAGGTTTCAGCCCATTTTATGTTTCGGTCGATGCAGGTGAGTAGATAGCGAAAAACTGGAGAAGATCCACAAAATGCTGAAGGTGAAAAAGGACCCACTATATCTATATGAACTATTTCGAATCTTGAAGAAGGAATTTCTAATGGAATGACCGTTGGTTTGGTGTGACGATGGAGAGTTGGCACTGCTCAAAAGTGCGTACAAAAAACATAATGTCACGATCCATATAAGGCCAAAAATATCTCTTCTTGATCAGTCGTAAAGTACCATTGATATCAGGATGGGACATTTGATGCAACGTATTAAATATTTGAAGGCGAGCTGGCTTCGGAAGAAATTGTTTATGAAAAGAAGTAGAGGTATCGCACCATATCTTGAGGTTGTCCTGCAGGGGATAATTATGAAGATGATCATGATAGGTCCTGATTTCTTCATCTTTTTCTTGAAGGTGAGCTATTGCAGGCAAATTGACAGCGTCAACTGATACCGAATGAATCCGGGAAAAAGTGTCGGCTACCATGTTGTCTGCTTCTCTGATTTAACTTGCTGTAGAAATATATTCTGTTAGTACTGATAGATGTCGCTGTTGACGATCACTTTTTGCAGAATTTTTGGAGTAGAAAGCGGAAACAAGGGGTTTGTGATCTGTGCAAAGGGTGATGACTCTTCCTTCTAACATGTGTTTAAAATGAAGGACAGCATAATATGCTGCCAAAAGTTCTCTGTCGAAAGCAGAATATCTTCTTTGAGGATCTGATAACTTCTTGCTGTAGAAGTCAATGGGAACAGGTTGACCATCAATCATCAGATGTAATGCTGCTCCGATTGAAGTCTGACTGCTGTCAGTTACCAGTTGTAAATGTGAGACATTAGGTAAAGAGAAAGGGAGTATTAGGGCATTTTGAAGAGCTTCCTTAGTATCTTGAAAAGCTGTCACTTCTTCTGGAGTCCATTCAAGAGATTTATCTTTGGGATAAAACTTGGCTTTTTCAGATAATGGGAAGATGATTTTGGCAAAATTAGGGATAAATCTTCTGTAGTATCCTAACATCCCAAGATATCTTCGTAGAGATGCTGAATCGCACGGTAGAGGAAAACTTGAGATGGATTCTTTCTTTTCGTTGGGAGGACATAGGCCTTCTGAAGACACGGTGTAGCAGAGAAAATTGAGTGAAGATTGGTTAAATTCACATTTTTCTAAAGAGATTTTAAAATCATTTTCTTGGAGGAGTTTAAAAACTTGTTTCAAATGTTTTCATGTTCAGTTTTGGACGAAGAAAAAATGAGACAATCGTCTAGATAGGTAAACACGAAGAGAAGGTCTCTGAAGATGGAGTCAATTACTCTTTGAAATGTAGCTCCCGCATTCTTTAAACCAAAAGGCATAGATAAAAACTCGAAGAGACCAAACGGAGTGATGACTGCTGTTTTCTCTATATCTTCTGGACGAATGGGGATTGGGTGATATGCTTTTTAAAGGTCAATTTTGGAAAATATGGTAGAGTTATGCAGGTGTTGAGATAGGCTCTGAATATGTGGAATGGGATATCTATCCTGTTTCGTTATGCTGTTAAGGGCTCTGAAATCTCCACAAGGTCTCCATGTTCCAGGTGTTTTCTTAGGCACGAGGTG
>JABUQX010073478.1:0-18712 GCA_015478945.1 Trachelipus rathkii
CACACAAAAAATCAAATTTTCATTAATTATTTCAATTAATTAATATAAATAATATAATATATAAATATAATAAATAATAAATAATCATAATATAATTAATACATAATCTAATTATCATAATCATAATAATTAATAATAATCATAATAAGATATTATATTAGCGGTTACTTCTTTTCATAGGTACAGTTTCTTGACATTAAAATACATCTTATCAAGGAAAACGAATTTTTGCCAATACTTTAAGCTTGCTTCATCATATTTACGACTTTTATAAATACATATTATTTTAAATAAGAACTTTAATTGACTTATTTTTAAAATGTTGATGGTGAAATTTCATGTATTATCATTTCACTGAGCTTCTACTAATAATTAATTTTTGAATTTACTCCCCACCGAGATCATTAATAAATTTACGCTATATTTCAGAAGTCCGAGTCTTGTCAACCAAATTTATAAAGTATCACTTATGCTTTAATATGAGAAACCCTCAAATTCGCTCCTGTTCAAATAGTTCTTCCAGCCGACAAATCTATAGAATGATGCTAACCATGTATTAGGTCACATACATTTTGGCGCAATTGATTGGTGAACATATATAAATAATACTGTAATAGTGCTCACAAATTAGATCCTAACAATAAATCAGATATGCACTATGGGCATGGTATTATAATTGAATATTATAGTCATGTGATAATTGATCCGACTTTTGTTTAAGCGATATATTATATATATTATATATAGCTATAATATATATAATATTAATATATATATAACTAATATATATAATATATATAATATAATTATATATTTATATATATATAAGATATTCAATCAATATATATACAATATATATATAAATTATATACTATTATATTATATATATGAAAATGAAAATCATAATGAATTATGACTAAAGAAATTGATTTTATTTTTAATCTCATCTGGTCAGTCTATCGCACCGCAAATCAATAGACTGATGCGCTTCCGTTACGCACTGAATTATATATAATATATATATATATTATACTATATATATATATATATATATTTGATTATAATTATATCATAATATCATTCGATTATATATATATATATACAATATTTATAATAAATATTAGGTGGACGGTGAAAAATGGACAGAAGCGGCACCGCGCGTCTGAAAAACAGAATTATTTTTTCACATAATTTTAACCCTATGTGTGTTGGGAAACGTGCTTTTTTACGGGCGAATTCCTTACCAACATTCCAGTTATCTATGGTCTTCATCTTATAGCTTAGCCAATTACTCACATGAAAAAATAATATATTATCATTACGAAATATAACTTGGTTCTAATTGTTCCAATGCCGCTTCCATGCAGCTCTTAGATATGCTTTCCCGATTTACCGAAAACAAACCCAGAACTCACCACCTAGGAGGTGCTGCCATATCGAGTTCCCCACCCACACACCCTTTATACGTAACTTCTTACATTATTTGTCTTTCAAAAAACCTGCCATAATATTGTCTTATTTGTTTCAAATGTCGGTAAGGCTATCTTGACGCGATTCGCGATCTTATGAATCCATCTCTTGCTTCGTTACTACACACTGCTGCTGATGCCTTTGTGACTAATTTTACACAGCTCAACTGCTTGGTGTGTAGGCAGGAAATCTTTAAATATCGATTTCATGATGGGGTACGGTACTGAGAATCATTGACCTAGTTTCATCATCAGAACATGATTTTGTTTAAACAGGTTGGCTCAAGTTAATTTCTACTCGGGAACAGCTAGTTCTACATTACAACATATACATAGGGTTCCTTGCACACCTAAACATTAACCCCTCCTAATCGCTAGACATCCCGGTATAAATCTCACGGAACTGGAACGTGCCTTCACATTTGTCTGTACATTCTCGAGATTCTTTCTAAGTCCAACTCCCTTACATGCTTCCTGTTATCTGCCAACTAGATAGCAAGATATTTTCAGGATGGGCGAAATATCCAGTTTCCTTTGCAGTCACCGTAGATAATATAATGTTCTGTTGTTAGGTAGGATCTACGATATTTTCTTTACTACCAAAAAACGCGAATGCTTCCAATGACGAAACGAAGTCGGTTATTGCTCTTATTTCAACCTAATCGAAGGTGTCAGCTATACCACTCATAACAAAATTCTTGCTTAACAGATTTCAACGATTTTGAAGAAGGTTCTTCCGCTTTCTGAAACAATATTTGGTGCTCTAAAAATCCGGCTATGCTTTGTTGGTTAACCATCTAGCAAATGGCTCATATATTCTGCTGAGAATCTTTAGTTGTAATATTGAAGGATATTGATCTGCATTCGGCTCCGCTTTCACTAAACCCTGTTGTGAGGTTTCAGCAAAGTATTTATGGATTTCCACAATTAAGAATTACGGCATCTCTTACACACCTTTCCAGTTGTTTCCGATTGCAGACATAGTATCCTTTTGGGTTCCAACCAATTTTCCCTTCAAAAATGAAAGCCAAGTAAATGCGTCTAGGGGTGTCTCATTATATATGTAGCATGCAGTATAAACATTCGCATGGAAATGCCGTAGAAAGTGCAATTTGTCGCTATGATACCATTTTTTCCTGGCCGTTGTTGCACGACTAGTCCATTCACAACCATACTTTCAAAGTAGAAATATCACACACTTTTTCGCTAGATAATTCAAAATACAGTTCTGTACAGCCATTGGCACCATGGCCAAGATACATGAACATGGTTCTGAGACCAGACACAATATGTCTTGCAGTTATGCGCTTTTCTTTGCTACATTAATACTCACCTACTCTAATTTCTGTTTTACTCCTTTTATCTCTTCGTATCCATCAAAACTAATAGTCCAAGGATAGAGTTGCTTGTTTTGCCACTGATACGTATTCTCTCTATTCAGACTCTGCGACCTTATTACTCGTTCACATTCTTATTCTGCTGCCGATCCACTACCTAGAATAATCATCCTTTGACGTATACTTATTCCGAAGCTTTTTAATTCAGCTGCATTCCATCAAGAACTTAGCGGATCCGATCTGTCTGAGAAACCTTGTCCTGTCGCAAGCCTGAGACTAAACGTTTGAAGTGGGAGACTCTGAGTTTGAGAGTTGAGGCGAATGATTTCTGCACCGTTTTTCCATGGAGAGGAATTTCCTACTGTTCTCACTTATTTAAGAGCTTGAAGGGAATTTTGAAGGGAGCTCGGGATTAAATGACTCTTACAGCATTTGTATCGGTTAAATATTCTACTGGCATCTTTTCCATTACATGTTTCTTCCTCCGAGACTTTTTCTTGCTTTCTTTCGAGTTAAACGACTTTACGACTCCATTCTTCCCCTTCTCTTGCAAGATTCTGCTCTTTTTTGGGTATATGCTCAATTTACCTGAGCATCACATTATTTACGTTCTTTTCATTTGCGTCTGCCTAAAAACGACACGTCCTTCCTCAACAGGTACTTTGATTTTACACGTACATGTTTTTAAATCTTTGCATTTACAATGACGAAATATCAGAATTGTTTTTCCTCAATCCCTGAAAGAAAAACACTTTCTCCTTCTAAGCATCATTCAGGCCTACCATTTCCTGTCCTTACTAAGCTATTTTAATATTTCTTATTTCTTGTGATATTCTCTATATTTTAGCGACTATTTGAATGGTCAGGTAACAAAGTCAATTATTTGAACTTTAACTTTATTATCAAAGGATTAAAAAGCTTCTATTGACAATCATTCTTGCTTACTATCTCTTAACGGATTAACTTCGATAAATAAATACATCCTTATAATGATCTCGCATACGTCGTAATAACATTGTCTCTTGAAAAGTACGCTTGTGCAGACCAAACAGACGCATTATCTTTTCAATCGAGTCGTAGAGTTTAGACATTCTATATACATAAGCCTTGTAAACACTAAAACACACAGTAAACGGAAGAATTGGCTTTAAGTGAACTGAGTCAATGACTCAGATTTGCTATAAAATCTGATCACACACGCCTTAAGTTTAGATGCGCAATTTTAACTCTTTTCGATGGTTTTGATTGGCTACCTTTACTGGTAAATATAATTCAGTAGAATACAAATTTGGAATCATATTCATTTCTGATCGATTTTTGGCGCAAATAATTTCCCCAGGTTATCTCCCGAAAAGATCCTTAAGTTATTCTTATAAGATTTTAATCTATATATTGAAAAATGTAACATGTCTATTCGACAAATGCTGAAGGCATCTTTGGCTAGCCAAAGACTAATCCAGAATTACTTCAAAGTTTTGTACCAAAAAATGTCTTGGTTAAGGCAACTTCAATATACAGGGCCATCAATCTTGACCAAAAAAAAAATTAAAAATTCACAACCACTACAAACTATATTATACTATATATATATATAATATATATATATATTATATATATATTATTATATACTTTATTATTACTTATATATATATACTTATATACTATTATATAATATATATATATAATTATATATAATATATTATATATTATATATATATCTATATATAATTATATATATATAACTCATATTTCAAGAAGATGACGAAGGAAGAAATTTTAATCAACTATAAATATTTCCTCATTTCACTCAGTTAAACTAAATCTAAAAAACTCTTCATCTGATTAGTTGAGTTTTGATTTTCATTATTAGGAAAAACATTATAATCTGCTTAACTTAGGCTATGGTTTTGATGAATTCAATTTCGGAGGGGGCGTGTAATATATATAATATATATATAATATATTATATTAATATTATATTATATATATATATATATAATATATTAATATATATATACTAGATATAGTATATATGATATATACGTAAAATAATTAAGATGAATTATATAGATGATATGGAATGTAAAACTATATATAGATATCTACTTATATATATTATATATATATATTATATGTATATATACTATTTATATTCATATATATATATAATATTATTACTGGTTCTGTCTTCCATAACTAACAGGATAGTTTAATTATAGTTATCAACCGACCCTATATAGATAATGGTGGAAATTTTTGTTTCTCACTGCAACTGATATATGATACGGTACAATATGCTACAGCAATAAGGCCAATACATCTGCGTCTCGGACATCCTTGGAAGACTTTACGTGCGGAAAAAATGTAAAAAAAAAAAAAAAAAAAAAAAAAAAAAAAAAAAACTCAAAAAACTACATTCTTAAAGCAAAAAAGGGAATACATTTTGGAAATCCTGTTAAAATTTAGTTTGAAAACTTGTAAAAAAAAAAAAAAAAATATTGTTGAAAGTAATTATAGTAAGATATGAGCAAGAAAGCCGTAATTAAGAACCTTTAACGTTCGAGTTATCTTTTAAAATAAATAGACTTTATCAAAATTAGTTAATTCTTTTTTTTAACCTAGAATACCCCAAGGGTATACCGCACCCCGATGGCAGGAGTCGGGGGTCTCTCGGGCCTTTCGGGAACTACGGGGTAGGACAATTTCCCCCCTCCGGGAGGGTTCTCGCGGAAAACCCCGCGCATCTTGGTATCTTGGTTGTTACGCGGGTGGTTCCATCCGCCCCTCCCCTACGGGTGTGGAAAACGTCCTCCCCTGTGTTACCCCAGTCGGGTCGAAGCCATTATTTTTCGCCAGCAAGGAGTTTACAAAATGTATATATATAACATAGTGGACACCTGCTATAAATAAAAAATACCCTAAATATAAATATTATATAAATTATTCTTTTTCTTACAAATTATTTAATTAATAGGCTGACACGAACTCGTACCAAGGATTCGAACAATGACGTTATTAATATTCAGTACAGTTATTGTAGTTTTTGAAGTATAATTTTTTTTTTAACACGGTTCCGCCATAAAATTATTACCAGGATTCCAACAATGATATTCTTTTCTCAATGTCACCTATCTGTCAGCTTTTTCGTTGCCAGACTAGAACCTTTTGTTAGCTAATATAACTAATATATATATATAAATTGACTTAACTATTAACTGTTCATATATATACTATATAATAAATCTAATAATATTTATATTGTATATATAGATATATATAGTAATATATAATATATATATATAATATAATATATATTATCATATATATATATATAACTGCTACTTGATGTAATTAACTTACATCTAGTTTCATCTACTCATTGAATGAATTAGTTCGTAAAAATAGATAGCATCTGCCAGGTCCTCCCTTCATTTTTCCTCCTTAGCTATCTTATGTCTGATTTCTTAATGGCTAAGGCAGAAAAAGCCGTTTCCAACGCAACTGCTTTGGAGGTTGAATCAGTAATAGCAATTGGCAAGCGTCCATGTACAATGGTTGAGATATTTATCCGATGGCCTCTTCTTAATTCTAAGCCTCTAAGTTATATCAATTTTTATTCAACTTCTCTCAGTGCAGCAACATAATCTTTTTAAAGTCTATGGAGATATTTGATGTAACAAGGAGAGGAAACCCTAACTTTTTCTTTGAAAAACCAATCGAAAGCTCGCTAAGCTCTTCAATTCTAGAAGCTTTTCATACTCATCTTCCAAGTTTCCTGAGAAATGACTTGAGATGGTCGGTAATGGGAAGATGTTTGTAGTTTCATCCCACTACAATTATATGTCCCAGATGTATCCTTTTCTCTTTGAACTTCCTGCAACCCTTTAATATTAACAAAATGGCTCAAGTTGGCAAAGTGCATATTTGGCTTTTTGCTGTTGATCTTCATTAAAGCTTACCCTTAGATAGGATCAATATCAACAGCAGCTTAGAAATAAGAAAATACCATTGTCAATGCGAGAAATTTCTCTTCGTACCAAGGTTTCTTTTATTCTCCAGCATTTTAAATATAAGATCGGTATTAAGGTTGAACGCGTTGAATTCATAGGAACTATAAAATACCAAATTGAATATAAGGTGCAGCGTTTAAAAAAACTATCGAAGTTAAAGATTGTATTTTGTGATGTGGAGTCGCAAGTCAGGAACTTGTTATGAAAGCGAATTTGAAACATCACTCAGCAGAGAGATCACATTTCATAACTTTGCCCAGCTCAAAATTTTTCATTACTGCCAACTCTACTATTTTGAAAGTAACCATTTTCCGACCCGACTCCGACTCCGACTCGCTATATATATATATAACTCCCGACTTCCGACTCCCGACTCCGACTCACCATCCTTTTAAAATTACCGACTCCTACTCCATTCCGACTCCTGAACTCCACTCTCCTTCAAAATTAAGGACTCGACTCCGACTCCAGACTCCAACTCCACAACCCTGATTCCTTTACTGACTCAGTCCCCACTTTTTATTCGGTTTCCCAGCCGGGTCGATTCCCAACACCACTCACCACCGATACATCCGTTTAACCAACTGAATATATCCATCCTTTACACATGACCCAACCATCTCAACGTACATTTCATCTTAATCTCTCAATTTACACCTTCTTCACACCACACAGATTCTAATAAGCTCATTTCCTTATTTAATCAATCTTTCTCACACCTATCACGACCCTAGATTGTCCATCTGAAACCCATTGTACTTTATATCTATACCTTGTTATTCAAACCATATTCTCACTACTATTACAACCACACAAGGCGGTTAACACAAAACCTCATGGTAAGACCCAAAACTCAATCCAGACTTGTCCCCCTTTACATCCACCACAAGGATTTAATTGCACCGCCACCTTCCTACCATTTCACAACTTTCCTACTACGACTCTGCATCATCCGTTCCCCCCTTTTCATCCAAATATATCCTAAAAATTTCAACTCAGACACTTTTTTCAGTCTGCTCATCATCTAACATAACTTCACATCGAGGACTGATCCTCTCTTATCTTTTCGCTTAACTTTTCATAACCCCATCTTTTACCATCCTACCATATCTCATCTACCCAGATAGTTACTCAGAACTCTCTTCGATTCGCACCAACAAACAAATCATCTCAATTAATATGTAAAGGCAACTCTCCACTCTCCTTCCATATTAGTCTCCACACTTCCGTAACAAAATCCCCTAGCACCCCGATCTATAATTCTTTCATAACCCCCATCCATATACAATTAAATAATCAAGAAGACATAGACACATCCTGACCCACTTTCCACTATTAATATAAACCAATCACTTTCTACTCCTATTATTCTTACACACGCTTCGCTATTGATTACATACCTTTATTCCATTCGAAAGCTTACCACCAACACCAAAATATCAATAACACCTGCCATAGAGCATTAATCCTATCTATTAATCCAATTCATACGCCTGTTGGCAACCACATAAAGATTTAAATACAAGTTATTCTTTCCTCCCATCATTTTCTCAATTCATATTTCTTCAATTACAAGATTTGACCACACATCCTCTACCACTTTCTAACGCACCTTGTCTTCACCAATCAGTCCGTTCAGTTCACTCGACGCATTCTTTTAACCAAAAATACCAGCATATTAATCTTCCCTACACCACTCAATGAACTAATTCCCCTATAATTCCTACAATTACCTTATCTCCCTTACCCATCTATAAGGGTACTATTACTGTGCTCTTCTCCAATCCCTCGGGAACTATACCCTCCATAGACGCTTTGTTACACAACTTCCAAATCATTCAATC
Organism: Trachelipus rathkii; assembly: GCA_015478945.1. NCBI lineage: Eukaryota > Metazoa > Arthropoda > Malacostraca > Isopoda > Trachelipodidae > Trachelipus > Trachelipus rathkii. The sequence goes on from JABUQX010073478.1 coordinate 8,661, forward strand.
ACCATCTCCGCAATATTATATAATTATATAATAATATATTATATATTATATTATATATAATATATATAATATATATACATATATATATATTATATATATATATATATATTATATATATATATATATATATTATTAATATATGGTAGAGTGTCTAAGCTGATATTCATGGTCAACTCGACGAACCGGCAGCACCATACAGTAAAACGATTACATATTTGGAATCAGGCTCGGAAATATCTAAGGAGGGGTTTTTTAATTTTTTTTTTTTTTTTTTTTTTTTTTTGGTCGTTTATTTGAAATTATAATTAGAATTTTCTTTTTTCAACATTAGGGGGCTCGAGCCGACGGGGGACAGAGGGGGGGGACTTATATATATATATATTATTATATATATATATATATATATATATATATATATATATATATATATATATTATATTATATATAATAATATATATATATATATATGCGAGATTGGTGATTGAATGGATTTTGGAAGTTGTGTCAACAAAGCCGTTTCTAGGAGGTATAGTTCGATGGCGATGTTGAAAGCAGAGCAATCAATAGACCTCTATAAGGGAGGAGATAAGGTAACTGTAGTATCATAGGGGAATTTAGTTCATTGAATGGTGTAGGAAGATACATGACTGGTTATTTTGATTGAAAGAGTTGAATCGAGTGACTGAACGACTGGAATTGGTGAAGAAAAAGGTGCGTTTAGAAGTGGATAGTGGTAGAGGATCAAATCTTTTACATTGAAACAAATCGATTGAGAAAAATGGTGAGAGAGAGAAGGAATAAATTGTATTTAAATTTTAAATATGGGTTTGAAACAGGCGTATGATTGGCTTCATAGGATAGATTGATAGGCAAAGAACAAGGTGTTAGTGATATTTGGTGTTGGTGGTAAGCTTCTGATGAATTCAAAGCATGTATGACAATAGCGAAGCGTGTGTAAGATAATAGAGGTAAGAAACAAGTGACTTGGTTTATATATATAGTGGAGTCAGGCAAGGGATGGGTTATGTTTCCATTAGTTATCTTACAATTGTATATGGTAGGGAGGGCCCGTTATGAAATAATATAGAGATGAGAAACACAAAAATAAAGAACAAAAAGCAGGTAAACAAAGGACCCCAAGAACAAAAGGAGAATTTTTGTACAAAAACCCCCCTCGCCCCTATAATGAAATGGGACTATAGAGAAGAGAGTGGAGAGATTATCAAACCACATATCACATTAATCTTACTGAGGAATATTTGGGTATCAATATAGAATAGTGCGCGAATCTAGTAGAAAGAGTTAGAAGACATATATAGGTAAAGAGAGCGTAATTTGGCACACCTCAAACAACCATAAGAGCCAAAAACCCCACCCCACCCTAAGAACAACAAGTATGTAAAAAACACAGAAGCGCAGAGTTATTGAGGCCGCAGCTAATAAAACGAAGATACTAAGAGTAGGTCAGTACTTCGAATAGTGAGTTTAGCATAGAAATGCATGTGAGCAGATGACGAAACGAAAAAGTGCTCACGATGAGGTCTCGGAAATATTTTACGGACTATATGAACTGCGACCATCTGACTACAGCGGAACACAGTCGATTGAATAGGCAGAAGCATTACAGTCAGATAGGAAAGTTGTGAATGGCAGGGAAGGTGGCTGGTGACAAATTAAAATCCTTGGTATACGTGAATGATACAAACGGGGTAACGTAAGTCTGTGATTGCAGTCATAGAGTCACTCACAATGGGACGCGCCTCTTGTTACAAACGTTACATGATGTATAGCATGATAATAGCTACCTGAGACCTACTGCGTTCTGACTACAAGGACACTATAGATAATAGAGATTAACCACAACCCAAATGAGTTCAGAACACAAAACAAAACCACTCGGAAGAAAGCAATCTATAAGACGAAAAAGAAAGTTAAAACCCATCCCCAGACCCAAAATCGAACCACCCTAAAAACGGTGATTTACAAACGAATCAAAACAAACCCCTTCAAACGACCAGAAAGAAATTGAACATTCAAAATGAAACGAGACACAAAAAGCTGCACAACAAAAAACCCAAAACCTGTATTCAGAAGATACTGATACGCGAGAACCTAAAAAAAAACCCCCCCAACCCGCATGTCTGAAGAAAAGCTACAGATCGAAAAATCTTAACAGTAGACGACACTCAAGAATGAATAGTTACACAGATATACTAGAAATAGATATGGTGTCTGGTCACACTGTGGGAACGTAGAAAACAATGGGATAGAATAGATCGGGTGTTGGCTATAAAAAAACGACAAAAATATAATACGTAGAAACCGTGACCCAAAAAAACAACCAACCCACAAAACAAGATCGTAGTTAGGGAATGACGCACAGGCTGGAAACACCGAGAAGAAAAAACTAGCAGTAAATACCCATGGCTGAGTCTCAAGTAAATGGACTCCAAAATAGGTATCCGCTCGAGCAGTTGGTCAACAATTCCAAAAAATACAAACAAAACAGATCACAGAAAACAACCACAGTCGGACACAGAAACGCGCTCAGAGGTAACGTCAAATATTAAAATTGAAGAGCGTGAGTCAGAGATCCGGCTCGAGTCGGGTCACCCAACACACACACAACGCAAAAGGATTAATTTTAATGAGGTTAGGATAGTCGGAAGTCGGGAGCTCGGAAGACGATAGATTTTAATCAAAATGGATCAGAGAATGAACAAGAGGCAGTCGGCACCAGTCGACGCAAGCATCACACGCCGACAACAAAAACCACATGACACGGTAACTCTTCACAATAGATAGGCATCTGGAGATCCAAGAAGCACAATTGAATGAGCTGCGCAAAGTAACCTGAAAATGTGACTACTGCTGAAGCATCGAAATTGATCCTTCGCTCTTCATACAAGTTCCACTGATTAGCGACAAGTACCACGATCACAAAATGCAATTTGCAAACTTCGAGTTTTTTTAACCTGCACCTATGCATATTTCAAGTTTGGATTTATATATCTAATGATATGCAACCTGCGAACTTTATACCAATTCTATATCGAAGCAGAAAAAAATAAAAAATAAGAAAAAAACAAAAAAAAAAAATATAAACAGAACATAGAGAAACATTTGTAAATGACCTCATTATTTAACAAACACCCAGCACGAAGCCAAAAACTAACTTACTAAACAAAAAATACCAAAAACAAATAAAATCTAACAATGACCACACAACAACTGACAACAGAACCATACATCCTACCCCCGGAAAGTGGGACAAGAAAAGATCACTACAATAGATAAAAGCATAATTACAACAATAAACCAAATAAAATACATTAACACCAATAATAAATAATCATAAACCAAATCATATTGCAATTTAACCTTTGCAATATTGATAAAAAAAATTCCGAATCTCGATAAAATACTCCGAAGACTTTTTTTCTTTGAAGAAGTTACACATTCCATTTTATCTGTAATAGAGCCAGAAATGAATTCTCTCTCTCTCTCCTATTTTAATAAAGTTTGCTTAAGCAGAAATATTTGAGCCAAAAATTTTCTTTCAGCTTCAGATATCCTTTCCGGCTCCGGCTTTTATTATCACCTCTCCCGTGAAAAATTCTTTTAGGTTCAATGCTATTTGTTCACTCAAGCAATAATTTGCCCTACTAGAACAAAGGGAACAAAAAAATTACTTTTTCATCTCCAGCAAAAATCAACGTAAGTGTCCTTTATATGAAATATTTAAGGTACAAAATTTTTATATTCAGATTTTTTTTTGCATATAAAGTTCTATCTTAATCCTAAATAGTTTTATTTTCCTTTCCGCCATTACTCAATAACATGCGCTGTTTTAACAATAGATTTATTAACATTATATTTATTAACAATAGATTAACAGTATTACTAACAATAGATTTATTCTCATTCGATCTTCAACTTAAATAAATAAGATCAATTTCTTTTTATAAATGTTAAATTTAAATATTAAAAAATTTTTACCCGCCAATTTTTGGAACACAATTTTACATGAAAACATTGAATAAAAATAATCTTGCGGAGGATATTTTAAAAGCCTAAAAAACATGCCCAGAAAATATTTTTGACATCGTTTATAAGAAAATAAAAGACTCCTTTTTTACAAGCATTTGCACATTTTTTTGGGGTAGTAAATTCTTTTATAATTCTACAGGATTAATAGCAATCGTAGAAGGTATTAACGACTTTACCGTTTTCATTTAAAAAAGTTATTTCCTTTTACATGCAAGAACCTAAAATTAAAAGCTAGGATAAATCATTAATAAATTATATTTGTTATGTCGTGAATAAATATTCGTATATTATTATTATTATTATTATTATTATTATTATTATTATTATTATTATTATTATTATTATTATTATTATTATTATTATTATTATTATTATTATTATTATTATTATTATTATTAATTATTAAAAATATATATAATTATAATTAATAATTATAAATTATAATTATAATAATAAAATATTAATATAATTAATAAATTATAATTATGATTTCGAGCATAAATTATGACTGTCTTAACATGTTCTCACATATTAAAATTTTTAAAGTCAATATTCTGAAGATACTATTATACTTTATATTAAAATTACATAAAATGTTAAAGTTGGAGGAATATAAGATGCATGGATTTTTAATATTAAATAAATTATTATTATTATTATTATTATTATTATTATTATTATTATTATTATTATTATTATTATTAAATTATTAGCTATTATTATTATTAATTATTAAATTATCATTATATTATTATTATTATTATTATTATTATTATCATTAATTATTATTATTATTGTTACAGACGGACAACTCTACACTCAAGAGTTATCTCATTTATCTCATACATTTCTAGCTCTATAAACACTAGTTTACTACCCAAATATTTATCCTCCTTGTGTCAATAGCTTCATCCTTTTGATAGTTTTTGACCTCTTTTGACTCCCCCTACTTCAATTTCAATGGACCGAAATACAAAACAATTTTCGTAACAACCCTGAAATTGAAGAAACTCCCTCCTCGCTCCTACCAAATGGGCTAATGATCTGTATAAAGGCCGTGAATGCTTGAAATTTATTTGTATCAACATCAGGAGCCTTCCAAAACACCAAGATGACCTATCTTAAATTAATTCCCCTTTAGTTCCTAAGTTTCCTTGTGTTTGTCCTAACCGGAGACCTCCTAAAAAAATTATACAACACACGACCTGTATGCCCTCTCAAGGTTATGATAGGTTCAACGTTTGCCGTAATGAATTGTTATACCGGTGTCTCATTACTTATTAAAGATAGACTAGAAGCAAAAGAAATTTTTTTGGTCATTATTTGAGTCATTGAGGAACTTGGCGTTACATTTAGAGAGGGATCTAAATCAATAAACTTATTAGGAGTATACCAGACCCACCACACAGGGAGCAGAATAAATTTATATGAAAGCTCGATGGTTCAAGAATATCGACACTGAAAAGAAAATACTGTATTCCTGGTGAATTTATTAAATCGAAACGTATCTAGAGTGGAGGCTTAGTTGTGGAAAAAATTGCTACCTTGACACAATGACGTCAAACGGTTAACTAAACTATATTACAAAAATTACACGGCCAAATGAACACAATAGCCCCACTATCAATTGACAATATGTGGTCAAATAATTCGTGGCACAACAAAATCCTTTAGATTACACACTGACCTCTCGGACCACTACCCTTGCATCCTTACATTTGGATCTTCTACTGTTCCCCTAGTGCAACAGAAAGTAGAATATAGGCTAATATCAGAAGACCGTAAACAAACATTTCTAAGCCAAAATAAAAAATACAGATTTCTCCTTTTTCCACAACGAAAATTGCAGATTAGATGAAAATAACAAACATTTTAGTTCCACATTCTATACGACTACGTAATGATTAGGGATCTTTTATTAAGACCACAGGAGGTGCCATCCCTTTTAGGTAGAAAACACCAATCCTTAAATACTCTAACCATCCCAGTCAGAACAAGAACGATGTTGTAAACAGTTGAAAACAGGGAATTTGACAATATTAGGCAGGCAGGATAGATTTGAATTCACAATCCCGGGCACTAACTCCAATTAGACAACCACAATCTACATAAAAGTGCTAAGACTGGGGAACTACCATTTTGTCAAATTTCGCGCCTCGACGTAGGTCTCTCTTAAACTTCCCCACGAGAATTTAATACACGCGAATAACATATCGGGTCCTTCAAATTCATATCATTTTAAAAAATCTCAGTATATAAAGAGTACATCATCGCAACTAACAGCTGAGTCTCTATCTATTTGCTAATAACCGCCGGTTACACCAGACTAGCTAATCCGAGGCCATCTCGTCTACTCGCGAGTGGAGTCTATTCATGAGCGGAGACAGCGCAATCTCGGATCAAGGATCTCATGCTTCACAGGAAAAATAGAGCAATGCTATACGAGCATAAAAAATAACTTATCGCGCAAGTATTGATTAAAAATATATAGGTGATGAAATTATCAGATCTCCAATAGCCATTATTCCGACGATAAGTGGAGCGGTTTCCGATCATCGGAGGAATAGCGCACGGCGATCGTCTATCTCGGGAAGAATAGCTGCTGTAACTTTTACTAGTATATGGGGATTTTTTGAATAATGGGGAAATCGCGTATGGCGATGTCAGTGAAGCTGCGCTTCTGTTGTTGCTTCTGCTGTTAACATTACTGCGAAAAGCGCGCGTCTGGGAAGATCTTCTAACCAAGCGTGGGATTTTGAATGATGATGATGATCTGTTGTCGGAAGGTCTTCCTACCGATAGGGAGGGCGCCGCGCGCTTTGGGCTTCTCTCCTTTTGGATCGATGCGGAAATACCACTGCTCGAAGAGCGCTTTTTAACTTCGGCATCTCGAGCGGAAATGTATTCCTTTTCCTTTTTTTTCTCAGGGGTTTCCGAGAAGGGGGGTTTGGACTCGTTGTTCTTCGAAGGTGATCGAGATGTACGATTCGATGACGGGGATCCTACACTCTTTTTTTCGTCTTCGCCAGAACAAGAGTTGCTTTCTTCAATTTTTTCGTCATTGGACGGCGATTCCACGACCTCTCCTTTTTCGGATTTGCCTTCTTCTGCAGTTTTTTTATCTCCTGTTGTACTTTTTTCCTCGTTGTTGTTATTCACGAAGATATCCTCCTTCCTGCTTCCATCGGCGTTATCGTCGCAATTTGTAAAATCGACGACTTCCGATGAATTTTTCTTTCTTTTTTTAGGAGACTGCTTCGACGAGACGAATGTCTGCGTTTTTCTCTTTCCGGGTGTTGATTCAATAATCTTTTCTCTCGTAGATCGTAAATCGTCTTCTAGGCCATTTAATCCGACTTTATAAGGGGGAGAAGCGGTCCTCACGAAACTCATCGGTCGTCCTCTAATCTATCTATCTATCTATCTATCTATCTATTATCTATCTATCTATCGTATAATCTCTTTATCTATCTACCTATCTACCTATCTAACTTTTATCTATCTACTATCTATCTAATCTATCTATCTATCTATTCTATCATCTATCGTATAATATCTATCTATTATCTATTCGTATCGTCCTAGCTTTTCTTGATTCTCTTCGTTCCTGTTTCTTCTTTGTCTTTCCAATTCTTTTTTCTCTATCTATTTCTCTCTCTATCTATCAATCTCTGATCTATCTATCTATCTATCTATCTTATCTATCTTATCTATCTTATCGTATTGATCTATCTATTATCTATCTCTCTACTCTCTTCCCTTTACAATTTCCCCTGGACAATCCCTTCTCTCACTATCTGACTCCTCTCTCCGCTCTCCTCTTCCTCTCTCTCTTCTCTCTCTCTCTCCTCTCTCTCGACTCCTCTCTCTCTCCTCTTCTCTTCTCCTCTCTTCTCTCTTCTTAGTATTTCGCTTTTTTTTCTCTTCTTTTCTCTTTCTTCTTTCATTTGTTCTTCTCTTTTTGTAAATATTTAATCATCATTATTTATACTTTAATAGAGACATTTTTCTTTCTTATTTCATTTTTTTATCTATTTTTATCTTTAAACATTCAAATTTTTTTTCTCTTTCTAATTATATGTCTCACATTTATCATATACCTTTTATACCTTCTTTAAAATCTCTGTCTCTCTTCTCTCTCTCTCTCTCCTCTCTTCTCGTCTCATCTTCCTCTCTCTCTCTCCTCTCCTCTCTCTTTCTCTCTCCTCTCTCTCTTTATCTCCTACGTTATTGAAATCAACGGTAAATCACGATTCGTATATAAAGACAAGTGCTCAAAGCCGGAATGCTTATTGTAGTTAAATGCATAATCGAGCATAAATTAGCCATCGTCCCCTCTTACTGAAGGGATTGTAATTGGTTCGAGTTTTCTTGTGTCCCATTTTCTTATATATGTTTTGAGTTGTGCCACCAGAAATTTGTAAACCTAATATTCATATATATATATAATTTGTATATAATTATATAGAATAATAATAATTATAGTATGTATAGATATTATATATTATATAAATTATATATAATATATAATATAATAACTATGATGCAGGTTAAACATTCCGCATCCGCCCATTATTAGATGCCGAACCGGCGCTTTCGCCCTGCGGATGTTGCGAGGATGTTCATCTAAGAAGGATTTGAAAGAATTATAATAAAATCTTAATGAATGAACTGGAATGAAAATGAGTTGAAGGTTAATTCATTTCAAAAAACGGTTTGATATTTCATGATCTTACTGTTTATAAGAAAGAGGGTTCCAACTCGCTGGAATGTAAAAAAGGACCTTCAATATTGATGGAAAGAATGGTAATGATAAAGAACCTTTTGCTTTGTACAAGATAAAAGTGCAGTTCGTACCCAAACAGTTAAAAACAAAACTTATTCTTGAAATACATGTGCAAATGAGAGAAGAACATCGAATAGGTCACAATAGGGGAAAGGACGGTAGAATGTCCATGAGCGTAACTGGACCATAAAAATGTAAAAAAAAAAGCAGCATTGAGGATGATATTTTGAAAGAAATTACACAAAAAAAAAAAAAAAAAAAAAATCAGCTCCTTCACTTGCTAGTAGTATAAAAAAGACATCTTTTGGGCTCTTGCTGCGCGAGGTGTAATTGACTTTTAATCTATTTTAAAAATTGATTGAATTTACTTGGATTTGGAGCTTCAAAAGATAGATATGCTATGTAAATATTGGGTACGAAACACAATAATCAGTTTCAAACCTAACGGTCAAGCAGACCCAGCTGTGAGCGGGAATTATTATTATTATTTATGATTATTATTATTGTTGTCAGTATTATTTTTAGGTTTTAGTGTTAATATTATTACAATCATGATTAAAATTGAAAAGGTAATGTTAGATGCAATTATGGTCAAGTTGTAAATTTTGGTTAATATGTTTAAAAAGGAAGTTTGTTTTTTTTTTTGTTTGTGGGTAGAAACGGCATAAAATTAATAAAGAAACGACGTTTTAAGAAAGCTACGTCCACTTTGTTTGGTTGCGGATTGAAGTGGAAAAAACCAAAAAACACACACTTCCTCTCCCTCAGCATCATCCGCGGACAACGAACGATCTTATAAGATTTTTCGCCAGGGCGCAAACACCGCCGTCTTGTCATCATTCACAGAAAGTAGGGAGGAGAAAATGCAGAAGGAAAAAATACAAAAAAAAAAAAAATAAAAAACGAAAAAACCAAGTACCAGAGACTACTGACCCCGAACAAAAAACAGATCATCTTGCAAGAGATTTAAATTTACAAACAACAAGTCCAGTATGATGGAAAGAAGTAGAACACTCAAGAACAGACAAATAAGTAAAACACGCATTTAAAACGCCAAAAGATTGTGTATAGTGCACAAAATGATGAAACAATCACCAGAAAAAGAGAGGCGATAGATAGCTCATAGATAAAATGATAGATTTTTCTAAATTACAAAGTCAGTTCGGTTGGATACAAGATATTACGAAGCAAAAAATTGTGTTTTTTTATTAAAAGA
>JABUQX010073479.1:0-27201 GCA_015478945.1 Trachelipus rathkii
TTATTTATTATTAAGTAATTAATATAATTAATTAAAAGATATAGATGAGGGTAATAGCCCTTCAGTTAAATATTATCTAATTTAATCAGTTTATTAATTTAAATACATTAAAGGAAGTTGAGATTGGTTTGAAGTTTAATTATTAAAACATAAGTCTTAGACTAAAAAGTATATAGTTATATAAAATTAAATTATTATTCTTATTATATATAACCAATAAGAATTCTTTAATTAAGTAAACTATACTTTCATTTTTCAAAAAAGGTGCGGAACAAAAGAGCGGAAACTTTTTTGATCCCGCACGTGCAAGTCCGCTAATTTCCTGACGACTCCCCACCTCCGCTAGTCCGCACCTTTTCTTGTAGTCCGCTCGGAGCCGGACTAAGAGCGGAAGTGCCACCTCTTGATATATAATATATATATATATATATATATTATATATATATTATTAATATATATAATATATTATATATATATATAATATAATATATTATATATAATATATATATATATATATATATATATATATGATATATATATATATATATATATATAATATAAATAATTTCATCCATTCCCTAATTTTTTTAGATGCTTCAATTTCAGGCTGTCAATAGTTAACTAGTAAATGAGTCTGAAACCGAGGTCTGCGGATTCAAAACCGTAATCGGAGTCGGAGCCGCAAAATTTTGGTCGTAGCCGAAACTAGAGCCGGGACCCATTTTTTTATTTTTGGGTGAAGCTAGAGCAGAAATAAATTTTTATAATAAAATAAATTGATCCGTAGGTGAGCATTTAAAATGATGGAGTCGGAGTCGGAGTCGGATTCAGGGTAGGCAAAAAATATTTCCCAGCTTCGTAGCCACACAAACTCCTCTATTTCCCTTTCCGATTTACATTTTTTTTACAAAAAAAATTATTCAAAAGATTTTTTATCTACCAAACCTTCATACTAATACTAATAATAATAATAATAATAATAATAATAATCTTTGTTTCCTTTCTGAATAAAGGATTGGATTCATCTTTTCTTCTAAGAATGTGGAACTAAAGTCTGGGTCTGAATTTGAGTTGGAGTAGCTGGTTTTATCATCTTTCATCAATTTTTATCTTATTATTTCCATCTATTTCCACTTCGCTCTTCATTTGTCCACGTACATTTCTATAATAATCTTCCTTTTCAGTTTAAAGTAATTGTCTACGCTTACTCTTCACTTCCCGGCACTCCAATACCCTTTCATCTTCACTTTCCATTACTGTAGGTAACTTCCCTTTCTTTTTCAGCATTTCTCTACTCTATATTTTCGCTTTTCGGTGCTCCTCTACACAGGGCCCTCTTAACCATTCATTCCGAAATAAAAAATCCAAGAAAGTAAGTATACCATTATTTTCGTTTTTCAGTTATTGCTCTCGTCCTTTTACCTACTTTCCAGTACTTCCCTACCATTTCTCTTCGTTTTCAATAGTTCCTTTCCATTCCTGCACTTTCTAGTACTCCCATACTTACTACACTTTACTTTTTAGTACTCCCCTGCCATTCCTCTTATTTTTCCACCATTTCCCTACCCTTTCTCTTCGTTTTCCAAGAGTTACCTAGCTTCCCTACCCTACCTTCCCTCTTCCTTCTCCTGCATTCCCCTACGGCCAACATTCCCTTCGGTTTCTAGTACTTCCCTATATTTGCTCTTCAGTTCCAGTACTTTATATCCCTCCTCTTCACTTCACAATACTCCCCTATACCCTTCCTCAGATGTCTTTAATTCTCCTCTTTGCTGGTATTTTTCGTTTCAATTATATTTCTCGTAACATCGGTTTCATTTCTCAAAGATGGTTAACATCATTGATTAACTTTTCCTTTTTTGATTTGCTTCACTTTTAAACTTCATTTTTTGATCCATGTAAAATAAAAATAATAATAATAATAATAATAATAATATTAATATTTTTGTGTATTCCATAGCTTTTAGCACAATTTTTAGTAATCAACCTTAATTTCAAAACTAACGAAAAATTCGCTATTGACAAGTTACACAATTTGGCACAAACTAAAAGCCCATTAAACCATGTATTCTAATTAAATTAAATTTTTCTGAACACAAAAAGAAATGTTTAAGTTTTCAATTTAATGCTAAAGTACTCAGAGGGGGTGTAGGAGGGTTGGAATTTGCTACTATCCATGCATGACTGAAAAGACAGGACAAGTCAGGAAATGCCTTTAATATGTGATATCCATCTTTAATTATATAAAAAAGTTAGATAGAGAGAGATACACTTGAGGTAAGGTTATAGATAACTTTTAAATGCAATACCCACCCAATATACATAAATTTTAATACTTAGAAAGATACTGGTATCTAAAAAATAGTCATACAATGATGATAATAATAATAATAATGTATCGAATATGAAGTGCCATTAAATTTTAGTAACAATGAAGTGCGATAAGTGCTAGTAATGTTTTTGAAGGTGACACCACCCAAAAAAAAAATGTAAATATTGCAACAGTTAAATATGTGATAAGTTTGAAGAAAAAAAAACAAAAACTTTTAAATATAAAATATAATCACTTACCTATTATATCTGCTGAACGAAAATTGCGAAAACGAGTTAAATGAAAGCGGCGATAAAAATTAATAATAATAATGAATAAAACTTACAGTTAACATAAGTATTAGTTTATAAGCCTTTTAAAATAGAGGAAAACGAATTTCAAGAAGTCCCCTCAAGTAGCGGCTCATGAAAATGAGAGGGGCGGGTGGCGCTCACCTCAAGATATAAACATCTTACCATGTTGTCAGATTTGGCCAAAAGGTAATTAAGAGTACCGAAAAAGTAATTAAAATTTAAGAGGAAGCATGTCTAAATATTTATATATTTCCACTCAGACAAGACCTTTACATTTTAAAAATATTTAGCATTAGGGTTAAATTTGTTAAACACGTCTATTATTTATCAAATATTAGTTACATTATATAATTTCTTGTACAATTACAAAACGGAAATTTGGTGCAGAATTTTAATTCCGTTTATTAGCCAAGAACTTCTCTATTTGCAAGATAGTCATTGAAAGGTTAACGGATGTTTTTTTCAGTTGAAATTATAATAAAATTTCACGTTTTCATGTTACACTTTAAGCTTAACTGAACTTTCAGTTGTATAGTTCGTTTGGTAACGTAACCAGATTTTGCGGGAACGTGATAGCATGTGTAAAAATGGCTAACATTATAAACTAACTTCACGAGTTTTTATCAGGTAGTAAATATATAAATTTTTTCTACACATGAAGTTTATCGAAATGCTCAAAAATATCGATATTGCCTCAAAGTTACATTTACCTTTAAAAAATATTCTAGTAGTCATAAAAGAAATTATACTCTTCTCTATACTCGCATATTGGGATTCATGCTCCCAAACCATATATACTGCCATATCTACATATATTTAAACGAAACCCGAGTTAACCTGAAGTTCCTTTAGTCACATTTTTTTGGATAATTTTTTCTCGCTTCTCATATTCTATAGCTTCGACTGAAAGTATTTGCAAAACATTTACTTCTGGAGTATTTTCTTAAAAGTTTTAACTTATCATTAAGTGAATAAGTTAGGTGCGACTTAATTTAAAAAATTCCTTGTCTATTTATAGGGTTTGCAACCGTAAGGCATGGGGGAAACTTTTTGACTTTAGGTTAGATTCCATTTTTAGAAGGTAGGTAGATGGTGTCATAATTACTCTAAACTAGGATTATGTAGTGGGTACAAATATCTGATGCTCGAGAGAGGGAGGGTTGAAACCATTGAGAAAACATTTTAATTTCTATATTTCTTCGTAAAAAAACAATTTGTTATACAAGGTTCCCATGGAAAGCTATGAGCTTTCCAACCAGGAGGTTGTCATAAATATAAATCGGATATACTCTAAAGGGGAAACGTGTTATCTGGCGGGAAAAAAAAAAAAAAACACTTCGGTTGCTGTCTAAGGTTCAACATATAATGCAAACCGAGCATTAGATAAAATTTGGATATGTCCGTATGGGGAGAATTTTAACAACGCACGTTAGACCACTGAAATTGACAATTTTTATAAGAGACACAACAACCGATTTCCGAAATATTAAGTCAAAATATGGTTAATGGTTTCATTTTAAATTTGTAAACTTGCTGCGAAATTCTTCAGTCAACCGTGATAGTTTATCACATACAAAACTTAAGCTTTAGCTATTTTATTTGTTATGCCTTCATGAAAGAGCAAATATATAAAGTATATTTATGGAGTTTAAAGTCCACGAGCTAAAAAACTTTTAATCATTCATTAGGGAATCCAATAAAAAAGTTAAAGTAAATGGTAAATATCTGCAGGTTATAGATATAAAAATTACTTATAGGTGAAAATCTCAATTTACAAATATACAGGAGGTACTGAGAATATGTGAGTTGAATTGATTGGATTTTGAAAGTTAGATGTAACATAATATAGTCAGTTATTTTTTTGGATGAGGGTATATAGAGTTAGCTGAGGGATTGGAGAAGAGCTTAGTAAATATATTATAGTTAGTTTCCTTATATTTAGCTTAAGGGGGGATGAGGTATTAATCATTGTTAGGAGAATTTATAATAATTAATTATGTAAATTATAGTTTTATTATATGTATTTTGATATTTGGAATAATGTTAATTGCCATCTATCTATTTAAATGGTATGCATAAGAGTTGCACTGAGTTCGAAGGACTGAAGGACTGATTTGTGAAAAATAAGTATATATGTTCACGTATTTTAAGAATGATTTGATTATAGGATGCGTGGTGATCAAATCTTATATCATTTGAAACTCATAATGTTATTATTTTACGTAGATAAAATGATGAGAAGACATATAAACTTAAGTATTTATTTTATATATGAATTTTAGCAACAGGCGTATGAATTAGGATATTAATAATAGCGAAAATCATATCTATGTGCTACGGTTTGTTACTGATAACTATTATATGGTGTTCATTGGTAGTAATTAAAGTACTTATTGAATAGGATCAAAGTATGTATTAATGTTTAATATATAACGATAGTGAAGCCGTGTGGGAAGAATAACAGAAGTAGGTGAAAGTGAATGCGGTTTAAATATTTTTATTATATGAGGTATATAGTAGATAAATGAGTAGTTCATATAAGTGAATGTGTTTATGTTCTCCTGTTGTGATTAATTTCAATTTGTATATTGGAGAAGGTTATTATAGTAATAGTAAATATTTAAGGTGGAAGGTTTATTGACAAAGGAAGGTTAAGCGCGAGTATATAACGAATGTATGGCGAAATAACAAATAAAGAGATATATTAGATGGGTATATGTGTGTTAATATCACTGATTATTTATATATATATTGAGCTCGATAAATAGGGTAGGGGGGATGATTTTAGAGTATTTGTGTTGAGTTTGGATTTCATGAGCAAAACATTGTGCCTTTTTAAAAGAAGATTGGTTGGAGAGATTTGGCAGGTATAGTTGAGTTAGTATAAAGGGAGTAGGTTATTGACAGTATAATAACGAATAGATACAGTTCATGGTTATATCGGTTGTGAGTGAGGAACAGTCCTTGGTGTGGATTGTATGAAAGTTATGTTAGATGGTAGAGCAGCTGGAACAAATTACATGTCCTGAATAATTTAATTTATTATTTAGGATAATTATATAACAGATTGTCTAAACTTAGAAATATGGATGTATGCAGATGTAGTTAATTATATTTTAAAAGTTGTTGAACATGGCAGGACATAGGGTGAGAGTCATTGAAGCAATTATAGTTACGTTGTGAATTATGAATGTTAAATGAGGACTTACACAGATCTTTAGATGTAGACGAATATATGAAGTATCTTATTACAATAGAGGGTATGATTGCTATTAATAACCTGTGTTTAATATAAGTATCAGTAGTGAGACTATAATGGTACAATGGTTTATTCAGAATGGAAATACTTGAGAGGGCGTATAGAGTTTAAAGGTGGTTGAGATGAATATTGATAAATATAATGAGGAAGAATCAGTTATTTAAGAGAGTTAGTTGTGGTGTGAAAAGGTTATATAAATGAATGAAGAATAAATAAAATGAAGTACGATATATTGAGATAGATTTATGTATAGGTAAATATGTGGAAAGGATGGAATTCGTTAAGTGGAATGCATAGAGGTTAGAGTTTGTGCTATCGGGAATCGACCGGCTGGAAGTCCGAAGAAAAGAGAAACTGGATTGATCAGTAAAGGAATGCCTAGGATGAGAAAGAAATAAATAATGAGTATTTGGCATGAGGAGAGAAGTAATACGGTGCATATTAATGTAGTAAAGTGAATGACACAGGAGATTTTGTGAAGAGGGGTGTGGTATTGTGGACTACGTGAGACTGGCCTAAAGGATGACCCTTACATTGAGTAAGTAGAATATACTCAATAGTAGTGTATGAGCATTCCGTACGAGTTCGGTTCCCGTAGTAGAACGCATCTAGGTGTGAGAGTGTTATTACTGACTGCGACGAATATTATCTTATCATTAAATAAACGTATTATAGGGGGTTAGTAGGCTGGGCCTTTCTTTTCGACTTGTTATTATATATTCTTATATTAACTTATAATTATATTTTCTGTTGCATACTATTAAATTCATTGGTTCATACTTATAACTACTATATATATATATATAATATATAATACTATATATAAATAAACCCAGTATCTTGGGGTAGAGAAGTGTGGGAGTGATGATTAAATAGATATAGATGATGATGATATATTTAATATATATCTATAATATGATATAATATTAATCTTAATATTAATATATATATATATTAATATTATTATATATATATATATATATAATATTAAATATATATTAATATATATATATATAATATATATTATATATTATAATATATATATATTATATAATAATATATATATTAATATATATATATATTATATATCATTATTATAAATATATTATATATATATATTTATAATATATATATATATTTATATATAATAATATATATATATAATATATATATATATATATAATATATATATATATTCATAAGCTTCTCAGATATAATATTATAATTAAAATATATATATATATATTAATATATGTAGCCAATTCTCATATAGAATAAGCAAAGAAAGCTCTTTCAACTGCTACTTTTTATTTATAGAATTACGATGAAAACTTCTTCCTCTTTATTTTTCTAATATATCAATTTGTTGATAGTTTAAGTCATAAAGAATAGTGTGAGGCTATTAATTTGCTTTTGCGTTCTAATGTACGGTATTCCGAATTTGATATATTATTAAATATAATTAATTATTTTGTAAATACATATTTACAAAAATTGTTACTTCAGTTAAAATGTAATATTTGTATCTTTTTCATAAGAATATGAATTTTCTTTACAAAATGATTTATAGTACATAATAATAATTAATATATACATATAATTAAATAATATAATATAATATTAAATTATATAAATTTAATGATTAATAATGATAATTAGTAATAATGATAATGATAATGATTAAATATAAAATAATATAATAATATATATAATAATAATAATATATTAATAATAATAATAATCATATTATAAAAATTAAATTATAAATAATAATTTTATTTATAATTAAATATATATATAATATTATATTATAGGCCAACTAAAAGAAGTTCTTACTCACTCTCGCATTATCTATATTAATATTCTGAAACTAAGAATATAGTGATACAAAAGAACATGATAAACATACTATATGGAACATGACGTATATTAAAAATGTATTGATATGTAGTTAAATGAAAAAAAATATTATTTTTATCTATATTATTATCTTACCATAAAACTACGAATATAGGTGGATAAGAATACAACTATATATAGATCAGCGTTAATAAATTAATTTTATTTAGGCTAGGGCTGGTCAGAGAGCCGACTCGTGGGAACAATATGAGGGGGTGAATCGATTTACCATATATATCGCTACGTAGTAGTGAGATTAGTGAGCTGAGTAGGAACCTTCACGCGACAACCTATAATACTCAAATAGACCAAAGCTAGCGTAGTAGGTTTCCGGAGACCCTCCCACGGAGTGGGGGGTAATAGTACAACCCGTCGTCCCCCTAAAGGAGGCCGAAAGTAAACCCGTACTCTTTATGCATATCATTTTGCTGAGTTATATACCCTGGGGTATTCTTAATTTAGAGTTATAAAAAAAAATAAAATATATATTATTTACAAATAATAATTTCCATAATGCGCTGATATCTCCTCTAAAATAGGTTATTTAAGTTTTATAACTTATGTACCTATCTCGTAGTTGGTAAGATATTAATAAATAAATATAAAATAATAAAAAAAAAGTAAAATATATTTTTATTTTTTTCTTATTTATATCCCTAATACAGTAAATTATTTATATACTCAGCTGATTCTCACTAATAAATGTTATCAGTTTTCTTGTTATCTTATCTTTATTAGTATTTTCAAGAATATATCTTAGTCAGTATAACTTATCTATTATTGCAACACATTAATACAATATAATAAATATATAAATAATAATATAATATATATTAATTAATAATTAATTAATAATTTATAATAATTAATATAATATAATAATAATAATAATTAAATACATAATATAAATATAATAATTAATTAATATAAGTAAATATAATAAATTAAATATTATATAATAATCTATTACATCCATTAAAGTTACTCCTCTAAAATAACATTTAACAGCAGGGAATACGGGATGAATGTACATGTATCATTAACTTAAATATAACATTTAATAATTAAGTAATACTTTATATAATTATTTATTTGATAATTGATTTACTTTTAAAAAGTAATTAATTATAAATTATTAATATATATAGAGAAAAAGAATATTTTTATATTATATCCTTATTTTTATGAAATCTTTATATTTATTAAAAAGTTAATATAACATAAATATTTATTTAATATAATAATTATTTTGATAAAACTTCATATAATATTTATATAAATTAAATATTATTTATGTGATTAACTAAATTTATAATTATTTTATTACTACTATAATTCTAGCAACATTATTATTTATATTAAATAGTATATATAATTAAATATTATATATATAATTATTACTGATATTATACATATATATAGTTATAGTTATTTTGTTTCTTGGAAAATCTTTTCTATTATAATAGATAATTATGCTATATATTTATATTATATATATAATTAATATATATTATTAATATATAATATTTAATATATAATATATTTATAATATTTAATATTATTAATATATATATAATATATAAATATTATATTATATATATATATATATTATATATTATAATTATATATATATATATATATTATATAATTAATATATATATTATTAATAATATATATATAGGAACTTAGGTGTAATTCTGCTTTTATTAATGTGA
Organism: Trachelipus rathkii; assembly: GCA_015478945.1. Classification (NCBI taxonomy): domain Eukaryota; kingdom Metazoa; phylum Arthropoda; class Malacostraca; order Isopoda; family Trachelipodidae; genus Trachelipus; species Trachelipus rathkii. Next base: position 9,499 of record JABUQX010073479.1, read on the forward strand.
TAACATACTAGTATATTTACACATGATTATATTTTATGTACATTTTCGAATATTTGATTATGGGGATTTTGGATGAGTTATTATAAAAGGACATATCGTTATATTATCTATTATATTTATATATATATATACTTATATAGATAATATATATTAATATTTAAATTATATAAATATATATATATATATATAAATATATAAATATATATAATTAATAATATATATTTTATATTAAATATATTATATATTAATATATTATATATAATAATTATATATAAATATATAGGTATTTAACATTGTTTTTTTAACAGTGATTCTAAAAAATTTTCTCCTTTCTAATTTCAGGTTGGTGATTTTTCTGCCATATGAAGGTTCCGAAGTAAGTCCCCAAATTTTTTTCTTTTTTTCTTACCCTGCAATGGATTTTTTCATTTTATTTACCTGAAAATAATAATATTAAGTTAACATCTTTAGAGAGCTTGAGGCAGAGTAAATCTGGGTTAGGTTAGGAGTTAGGTTAGGATTAGGTAAGTTTAGGTTAGGTTAGTATTTAAATAGTTAGGTTAGGATTATTTTAGGTTATTAGGTTAGGTTAGGTTGCATAGGTTGCATTAGGTTTATGTTAGGTTAGATATTGAAAATTAGTTTAAGGTTAGGTTAGGTTAGGTTAGGTAAGGTTTAGTATTATGAGTTAGGTTAAGGTATTGGTTATAGATTTTAGTTTATGCTTTTTTAGAAGTAAGTTCCCTTAGCGTTTATACAGCCATCCTCAGCTTTTTACCATGCCTCCATGTACCTCAGGGATTTCTTATGTGATAGGACTCATTTCTATTATATGAATTTTACTATACTGTAATTTCAACTTATTAAAATGTTATTATAAATCTAATTGGCTTAAAAATCCTTGTAATCCACATATGTCATTTAGCGTCTGAAATTATGTAGTTTTCTACTTTTTATTAATAGTTTTCTTCAATTAATTTCTAAAAGTATTGTGGCGCTGTCTCTTTCTTTCGTTGGTTATTAAAAAGTCAGCTTAATTGACTTAGGTTGCTTATGCTTGAACTTCAAGTAATATATATTTTTAATATTAATCATATTATATTTAGTGTATTTAAGTAAAATATGCACTATTATTTAACTTGAAGATAAATAATATAAGTAACATAATTTGAACCAAAAGAACATCTTTCAGTTTGTAAATCACTGTTGATTGTTATATATGGAAACTAAGCTTTTGTATAAGCTGATGTTGTAAGTATGACGAAAATAATTATTTTAAAAAGATCGTAAGGATATACCGATGTTAATAATCTATGGTTAATAATCGAATAGCAAGATATATTTTTAGCGTGGTCAGAAAACAGCTTTTTCCCATATATATATATATATTAATAAATATTATAAATATATTATTAAATATATATATAATATTATATATATATAATAATATATTAATTATATATATATTAATAATTATATAATATATGGGTATATATATAAATAATAAATATATATAATATATAATATAATATATTATATTATAATGTAATAATATATAATATATATATAAATATAATAAATAATTAAGATCTATATAAAAATTATATATATATATATATATATATATATGAAATAATATTTATAAAAATATATTTCCTATTTTATTAATAAAGATATTATATCTATATATATATATTAATCTTACTGAAAAATATAATTAAAAATATATATTATATATATATATTATATAAATATATATATATATAATATATATATAATATATATATAATATATATATATATAGTTTTGGCGGGAAAATGGGACAACTTGATAGCTTTTTTTTTTTATTCTTTTCATTTTATTTTTAAATTACTTTGATAGAGATTTATCAAATTTTAAATTTCCGTGGGGGTGGGGTGAGGGGAGGCATTCTGACCCCTGAAACGTATTAATTATATTCACTGCTGTTTAAAAATTCAAAATTTTCTATAATGAATCTAAAATATATATATTTTTTGTTTCCATTAGGTATTTGCTTCTTTGGTCTGAAGATGGTAAATAAATTGGAAGAAATGTGCGCAGTTAAGGTTGTGGCTAAATTTTGCTGTCGACTCAAAATAAAAGAGAAATTCCGAACAATAAATTTTTGGGCAAGTATGATTCCAGAAGAAGTTCAAGAAGATATCTTGAAGTTAATGGGAATTTTAAAGCAACAGTTTTTAGATGAAATAGAGAGTTTATCTGGTCCATTAAGACGTATTATGCCAAAGCATTTAGTACATTTTATGGCTATGGAAATTTTAAAGTGGATGATATATCATTTAGAGTGGTTTGGTTTGTCACCCTCTTACTGCCTTAACATTCTCAATAGTTCATATTTTACTCATAGAGGAACATTAGATAAGAACCTAATTGCCAGATATATGGTTCAAGATGAAAGTTTAGATGTCCTCTTGCGTATTGGCATTGCTATTGATTCCTGTCTTATAGATGATTTTCGTATATTGTGGGATGAGGTTACTGAAGACGAGAAAAAATGGATACGTCAAGGAAATTTCATCAAAAAATGCATGTTTATTGATAGCAGCTGGCTAAGAATTCACTGTAAAAGAGTTTTTCATTTTGCTATTGATAATGAGTACGATAGCGATATTAAGACAGTGTGTTGGTTTGCTTTCTGGGGTGGTAAGGAGGTTGCCTTCAAAAATTGCTGGGAGAGGTTAAGTTTGTCAGAGAAGAAAACTGTTTTAGAGAGGATTAAAAATTCGTTTCTTATAATGTTCGACTACACATATATTCTGTCTAAAATTACAATTTTAATTACAACAGCTGGGGAATTTCTTAGATTTTTGATATATAATGTGAACGAAGAATTGCTAAATACAATATTAAAAAAAGGTCTTCGGGAGTCACACCTTTCAGTCATTAAACATCTTTTATTTTGGCCATATCAAGATATATTTATGAAAGCGGTAAATCTTGTTTGGGAGAAAATAACCCATAAAGAATTTTATGAGCTGCTTCACTCCATAGTCGACATGATTGAAGATGATGAAATTTCTAATACTTATAATTATAGATTCATTTTAAAAGAGGTTTGGTGTCATGCTCCTTCTGACTATAGGAAGCATGTCAGTTCTATGGAATCGGAAAATATTCGTCCATCGTATACTACACCACATTACTCTGCTTTTACATGGAAAGGAGTAAAATTCATGCACTTTTATAAATCAACACACAATTCCCCAGTTAACTTTCTATTATCAAGGTTATTTTGTCTTAAAATTTTTACGAATGATGATGTACTATTCGTGGAACTGATTGCATCGGATGTCACAGCAAATGCGAAGCAGAAAATTGTCAGTACTCAAGGAGATGATATTTGTGAAAACGCGTTAATAACGGGGAAACTTTGGAGAGCTGATTTCTTTATGGAGTGCTTTGTGGAAAAGGATTTGATTAGTGAATTTAAACAGGACTTTCTTACTCGAAGGGGTAAATACATATCAGATTTATTACTTTCATCGGAAAATGAAAGTTCACTTGATGTAATTACAAATTGGGTATCCGATTAACTAAAGCTTAAAATATTTAAGATTTGAAATAAATTAAATTAAAAAAAAATTAAAAATAATTAAGGAAGTTTCATATCGATATGGTTAAGAATAGAATAGTTTTCGAATATACCAACTTATGAAAGTCAATATTCAATACCGGAACTTTACGCTTGAAAAATAAATAAATATATATATAATGTTTGTTTAAAAAAATAATTAATAATATGAAATTGTGCATTTTGCGGTCAGGTTTTAATGGTTTTAGAGATGTAATTTGTAATGTAAAATTTTATAAATCTATGTAAATTTTTATGCTTTTTTAAACTGCTTTTTAATGAGTAATTACTTTATTAATATAGATTCTAAATTATAAAAGAAAGCAATTATATTTTTTTTAAATATAATTTTAATGTAGATTAAGTGGTGAGACATTTAAGGTAGTTGGATTTGCAAATAATAACTCATTTTATTTTTAAAATTATATATCATTCCAAAGCATTTGACCGAGTATGGCACGCGTCACTGCTCTCCAAGCTCCCCTCCTTTGGGTTTCCTCTTTCTCTTTGCTTAATTATGTCTAGCTTTAGTTCAAATCTCTAAATATCGGCTGTTGTTGATGGGGCGACTTCTTCTTCTTTTTCTGTCAATAGTGGTGTTCCTCAGGGTTCTGTCTTATCTCCTACTTTATTCCTACTTTTCATTAATGATCTTCTCACCTGCACATCTAACTCTATCCACTCATATACCGATGACTCAACCCTTCATTCTTCAACTCATTTCAGTTCTGCTTCCTCTTTTACTTCTAGAATTGCTTCTTGTCTTAATCTTCCTATTTTATCTGGATAGAAATTCCGGATGGGTCTTCTAAACCTCTGAAATTCAATTCTTTAAAACCCAACTTCTGAAAATCTCTGTTCTAAAACGTATTCTAATTTCCATATCTTTCGACGAGTTCTCCTCGTCTCTCCTGTTGACAATATAAATATCCTGCCTTAATATAAAAAAAAAATGTCTTGGAAACCTCATGTCACACGGTTGCTATGGTGGCTCAAAGAAACTGGTGAGTTCTGTTTAGACTGCGAGACTTTTTTTTTTCTCTTCTCATTGCTCCAGCTATAACAAGGGTCTCTCCGCCCTTGTATGGGTACTGTTCTCATATCTTGGGGAGAGCTCTGGTTCACCCGGCTTTTGGATAGGGTCGAGTCAAAGGCAAAAGGTTTTATAAACTGTTCTTTGTGCTTTATCTCTATCTATAGGTAGTACCCAGTGGCAAGTGCTCGAGGGAACTTATTATTCTGCGTACCACCCCTTTCTCGACGTGCCTGCGTAGCACGAAGGAGTGCTATATCGTGTTGATATTTGTGTTGAATTATTGGGTAACCTCCAGACATGTTCGCTGTGGTGCTCTCTTCTCTGCGCACATCTGTTCTGTGGAATTCTTTTCCATCTTCTGTAATCTCCTGCTGAAATTAATCTTCCTCACTTTTAAAGCCTGCGTCTGTGCTCCATCTGCGTAATTTGAGCTAAGGGTGAACTTTGGCGTGCAACAGCCCCTCCTTGAATAAGGCTCTGACTCGTGAGTGATGGTGAAACTGTAAAAAAATCCTTAGGTGGGGAGATGTGGCAAATGAACTAAATTCCCTACTCACCCCAGTCCAAACATCATTCAGATTATCCGCAAAAATCGCACTCTTCAATATTACTCTCAGATGGACCATATGTCGCACACATCATATACTTTTACTTATTCACACTAATTTAACCTTTAGAATTCTAGCACTCACACACACAAATCTACCATAGCTCTCTACCACAAGTCATTCATCAAAATGCAAATCTTTCTATTCCCCTCTCATTCCTTCGCACACCAACACAAACACATTTCAACACCACACCACTTCATTTTCACCGTTTCTCCATCCTTGTTTCAATGCCACAGCTAGCAAATCATAATTTGACCTTTCTAATACACTCCATCACCCTCTCTTCTCAACATTTATTCCTCTGATCATTCCATGTATCATACGATTCCATACATTTTTCGCCGAAAGAGAGACGCGATGACGGCGAATAACGACTCTCTGACCAATGCATTAGCATTCCTGGAAAAAGACAAGTGGTAGTGGCCAGCCAACCCAACTACCACGCTTCACATTAGTTTGCTTCAACGCAGGACAATACGATCTCGCAATTTTTTCCCCCCCCTTTAATAGGGATATAAGGGATAGGGATGTCTGTAAGATGTTGTCTATAAGAGGGGTGGTGGATATAAGTATGTGTATATTGATAATGTGGAAAAATGATGTTGTCTCTAAGATGTCTGGAGGATGAGTGTGGATATGACCGCAAGAACAGAAAGGCGAACCATTAGGCCAGAGATTCCCAACCTACTTGTAAGAAAGTATATAATATTATATCAATATATATATATATATATATATAATATATATATATATAATTATTTTCTCATGTTATCTATTAATGTATTAAAGAAAGTATTACCTAATGTCATATACTAAATAATATATATATTATATATTATATTATATTTTATATTTATATATATATATAATATATATATATAATATATATATATATATTATATATATATATATATTCTCGTCGGAATTATGCATGGGTTCCGATACTGGTATATCCCCATCAAACATCCGACGTTGGGAGTATGATTTAAACGCAAGGAGCCTTAATATCAATTATTATTAATTAGTTCAAAGTTTCAAATATTAACAACATTATTTCATATCAACATCTTTTAATTTATTTCATGAACATATCAAAGATTATTTCAAAAATATCATGTTTTAATTTATATTTTTATTAAACAATAAAAATTCAAATTAATATAATTATATTATAAAAAAAATCATTTAATATTATTATTTCAAACAATAAAATATTAAGCAAAAATAAACAGACTATAAACATTTCTAATTTATTATTATTATTATTATTATTATTATTAATATTAATACTAATTTATTATTATTATTATACTATTAATATTAAATATCATTTCTTTTATATTACTATTATTATTAATATTAATATTAATATTATTATTATTATTATTACTATTATTATTAATATTAATATTAATATTATTATTATTATTATTACTATTATTAATAATATTAATATTAATATTATTATTATTATTATTACTATTATTATTAATATTAAAATTGTTATTATTATTATTATTATTATTATTATTACAATTACTATTATTATTAAACTGCATATATTAATATTTTTTTTATTATTAACTCATTATTAATTAACATTAATTATTAATATTTATTGAAGTATTATTATAACATTAATATCGTTATTAATTACTTAACCATGATTTTTGTTTCAATATATAAAATTATTAATTCTTTATGGGATTAATATCAACATTAATATTATTAATGATACTATACTATTAATTATTAATATCAATATAATATTATTATTATTATTATATTTTATTATTATTATTATCTTATTATTATATTATTTTATTACTAATATATCAATATGAATATAATTATTATTATTCATTACTATATCAACATTAATATTATTACTATGATTATTATTATTTATTATTTTATCATTTAATTTAGTATTATGTAACTATTATATAATTATTATGATTACCGACTGACAATGATTGTTGGAAAGTGTTTGGAAGTTTAAATAAACATATATTAAGCTAATTAAAATTAAAAACTCAAAAGAAAAACATTGTCATTGCCATCAATAATCACAATAGAATTAATTCTTTTAGTCATAAAATTATTTTATATAAATTATTATATGATAAGTTATTTAACTATTTGAATACAAATCAAAAGCAACAGACTTCCGAGTATAGCCTTGTTTTACATCTTGGTGGCTATAATAATTATTTTTCTGTTATTATTTTTATTTTAAATAAAGAATAAATAATGTTAGTAATATCTGAAAAAAAATATGTAAAATATATATACATATTTATAATTTAATATATATATAAACATATTGTTTTATTTATAAAGATATTTAAAACTGTTTTATTTTGGAACTTTTAAATTATTTACTCAACTGAATCCTATTTTTCAAATGTCTACCAAACTATTCCAAGCTTAAGTTGCCTATTGCCTGATTCCTTTGATTTCACTCATAACAACATTCAGATTGTGGCTCTTATAAACATTCGGTATACTTCTCCCTTTTACTAATCCCTCACTTCTCTCTTCCATTCTCCTCCATGATCTCTCTCTTCTCTCCTTTTCTCTGGGAGTATCTTAAAAAGGGGTTTCGGGGATACAGTGAATCATCCTTAGATTTTAGGTTCGGGGTTGTTCTCATAGGGTTTTTCTTTTGGGTCTTTTGGGAATCTTACGAAGAATATATCATAGTTTTTTGTGGGTCGGAAAAGCGCAAAGCTGTATACTTGACAAGAACATAAGAAGTGTTATATAAAATTAACACACAAATGTTACCAATATTACTAATTATGATTATATGGGCCATCTTATTCCCCGAAGCCTAAACAAGATAGAATTTGAAGTGCTAATTGACATAAAATAAAATTTAATGTCTTTTATTTCAATATTTTAATCATGTGCAACATTTCTCGTCACCCGGAATTGAAGCCAGGATGGTTTCTTAAAACTGCACTTCATTCATCTTATAATTTAAAGGCTAGAATATAATATTTGTCAGTTTAAAGGTTATATGGTAAATTTATCAAACTAAGTAAATATCTTTGATGGATATTCATTATAAATTTAATTTGATTAATAAGCTTGATATGAATTAATAAATGGCTTAGTTTTTTAATTAAAGATTTATTGGATGTTAACATCCTTATGAAACAAAGTAAAATTATTTATTTAAATCTATTGGTCTTCTGGATCAATTCCATGAATGTTGGTAACAGAAAAGTTTTACGTCACAATGTAAGATGGACAAGTGTGTACAAAAGATTTTGTCTTTATAGTACTAGGTTAACAAAGTTACACGAAGATACATTTATAAAGCATTTTAGCAGTGCTTAAAAGATTAATTAAAACATAAAATACGTTTGTAAATCATACACAACTAATAAGATAATTTGAGAAAAATATTTATAAGCACGCAATTTGTGAAAGCATTTAGTATGGTAAGACATTTCAACTTGTAAAGCATATTAGAAGCAAAGCTGTTTGTAGTTTGTATTTGTAAGAGTTAATGCAAATTGTTAAGGAAAAGTTGTGTTTTCTGGTATTACAGTATGTGAGTTGATAAAAAAAAAACACTTGGGGTCTTTGTTTTTGTTGAAGGGTAATGAAGGTAAAGGCAATGTTTATTGGTCTGGGTTATGATAGTTCGTAAAGATCGCCCTATAAAATTTAAATTATTATAAATTAATTGGAATCGCTTTAACGTTATATGAAAATATTTTAGTTTAAGAAGGTCGCCTATTCATACGTTAAAATGATTAAATATTTGGGGTTAGGGTTATGGGGTTGTTTATAATTACAATTATGAAGTTATAGGATTATTTTTTTTTATATTATAAACATTATTTAGAATTTATTTTAAAATTTTGTGAAAATTATTTTTCATTTAAAATAAAAAGAAACGTATATCATTATTTGAATTGGAAAATTTCACTAAAGTTAAAATTTTATTATACTTATGCCCTCAAAAGTAAAATGCTGAGGCTAATTGTTGTTTTAAAACTTTAATTAAAAAGTTGATTTTTATAAAATAAATAAAATAATAATTTTAATTAAAAATAAAATTCAAAATTAAGACTATTTCTGAGTAACTGTTATATTAACAAATATTATTAATTAAGTATATTAAATTCGTTAAGTTACTTTCAATTATAAAATTATATTGATTTAAAGATTTTATAATTTAATTAAGTTCATAGGTTTCTGATAAAAATAAATTTTATAAAATGAAATTAAATTTGATATGTTTCTTGATAGTTGAAATAAAGATAAGTAAGTTTTTGTTTCAAATTTCTAACAAATTTTGATTAGATTATAATAAAATGAAAATTAAAAATAAACAAAATCTTACTATTAATAAAAATTCTGATTATATAGCATAAGGCTCATTCTTAATTAAAACACAATTAACAAGAATTAAAATTAGATTCTGAGTAATTAAAAATAAAAATCAGCTTTATATAGCATGAGGCTAAGAAAATGAAATTAAAAGTAATTCTAAGTAATGGTAACTTTATAATTAAAAGAAATTCTGAGTAATGGTAACTTTATAATTAAAAGTAATTCTGAGTAATGGTAACTTTATAATTAAAAGTAATTCTGAATGTATCTATTTTTATTATTAAACAAAACAAAAATTTCTAACTAAATTTTTTAGTTTATTATAGATTTTCTTTAAATAAAAAATAAAAATAAATTGCATGGAATAAAGTTTCTAAAAAAAAAGTTTTTCGATTTTTATTTAATTTTTTTTATTTAACAGAATAATTGGGACCCTAGCGGGCAAAAATAAAAAACTTTCCGTATCGAACGATCAATCTAATAATAAAAATATAAGAAAAATGTAAAATATACGAACAAAACAAAAAAAATTATGTAAAGTTTTTTGTAATAAAACTTAAACCTAAAGATTAAGAAAATGTAAAATGTGTAAAGTTTTTTATCTTTTGTAAAGTAATGTAATAAAAAACTTAAACCTAAAGGATAAAAAAAATATGAAAATATTAAAAATATTTATTTACACAAAATTTTTATACAATATACTAATTAATGTTCTTGAAGTTAATTAGTATAGCTTTAACTTTGTGATATTCTTCCACATAATTTAACTGAGTTCTTTGTAACTCAGATGATATAAATCCTATGTTGAATTTCTTTCTCTTCACGTTAAAGACTTGATGTTGATTCTTTCCCTCATTTGTAACTTTTGAAGTTACAGTCTTGATGTTGAATTTTACTCGTAACTCTTGAAGTTACATCCTTCGGACCTCGCCAGGATTGCTACTGAGGTTCTCACGAAGGATCTCCATTCAATGGTATCTCTTTAAATTTCCTGAGTATCATGGAAATTGTTTTTATTATGTTGTTATCACTATTTTATCTTTCAAAGGTTTTCAGATGAAAATGACTAATTAGTAGAAGGTTGATCAGTCCTTTACGAGTCGGTCAAATTTCTTCTTAATTCTTTTGATTAATAAGTAACAGATTTTTAAGGCATTCTTCTTTCTAAAGTAAAGAGCATCTTGATATAAGTTATAAAATTTTATTTTAATTCTAGGGAATTTTGTCATCGTGTTTAACTAGAATTCATTTCTAAATTTATCAAAAATTTTATTTATAATAAATCTGAATAAAGATAATGGAATTAATTGGTATATTGGAAGAGAAATGTTCATTCTTTATCTTCTTTGTCCAATTAATTTTCCATTGTATTTTCTTAATTTTAAAATAGGAACTATTCAGTTTCAACTGGAAACTGTTTTCTATCAATTTTTCCATGTTAGGATCACATGTCTTTCAAGTAATATGTTTTATCCAAATAATTATTTTCAAAGAACTAATTACAAAGTGTTCTTTGATATAAGTTTATAAATAGAAAACTTATTAATTTAACTTATTTTAATTAACTTATTTACAAAACTTGCTAACACTTTCAAGACTTAAAAAAACAAAAAAAAATTCTCGACAAAACTTGCAATAATTTCAAGACTTTAAAGATTAAACTTTCTCAATAAAACTTGCAATACTTTCAAGAATTTAAAGACAAAACTTTTTCAACAAAACTTCCAATACTTTCAAGACTATAAAGGCAAAATTTTCTCGACAAAACTTGTAATACTTTTTACACTTTTGAGGTAGATTTTATGTACATTTTTGGTCAAAACTAAATATTTTTGTTATATTTTTAGGCTTTCATCTTATAAAGAATGATACTTTCTAAGACTAAAAACCAGGATTATATTTTCTAGAATTGAATATTTTTTTCTAAATTCAATGTTTAAAGTGTAGAATATCTTAATATGTATTTCTAATCAAGAAATATTTTTATCTTGATTTATTTTTCTGTTCCAATAATCTATTTATTAATGGATAAATTCTATCTAATGTTTTAACTTTCTCTTGTTAATCAATTTGTTCTTTCTGTTCATTCTGGAACAAAATTGAAGTTTTATGTTCTGTTTGTAATTATCATAATTAATTTATGCCAGGATAATCTGGTTGTTCTTTTTGTAGTATCTTTTCTAAATTTGATAACATAGTATGTGTTCTATGTTAGTATCTGTTTGATAACATATGTTAGAGACATATGTTAGTGTCTGTTTTCCATATGTTTTCTTTAAAGTCTTCACTTAAAATTTATGAAGTTTCTGTTATATTTTTCTTGCTAATTTCCTGTAAGATATGTATGGTTTTCTAACTTCTACATATGAAAATATATTTTTTTAAAAATATAAAAATATAAAAGATAAATTTTAAACGTGTTTCTGCAATAAATATGAACTATAACTATATGTGTTATTTATATTTTCCTGATAAATAACCTATAATTTTCACTGTGTTTCTGTAATAATTCTGTAAATTGAAGATTTAATTTCTTTTCTTGTTGTTCTGACGGTTCTTACGAAATCAGTTTTTATTATTAGTTCTCTAAATTTCTAAATGTCTGAGAGAAGAAGGCATTCCACTGGAAATTTAAAAACTTTACAGTTATAATTTCCTTTTCTATTTTCTTTTCTATTTTCTTTTTCCTATTTTCCAACTAAGTTATTAAAAGTTTTTGAAAGGTTTCTATTATAAATTTTTGTTCAATGAATAAACTTTTTACTGTTATCCTTGCCATGATAGTACCTGTCAGGATTGATTTTCTAGGTAGATTATTTTTCATTTTTGGGTAAGCTAACCCTTTACCATCTTTTTCCTCTTTATTTATGGTATTCATTCTTTCATTGTGGAGAAATAGAAAACACAAGTGGTTTTAAACACACCTTTCGACCAATATGGCAGTAGTTGGGCTTAAAATCAGGGTTCCTAATCTCTTTATTAATGGAAATTATTTTCCAGAGTTAATTTCATTAATTAACTTTTAATTTAAATTTTATTTAAATTTCTTCTCAACTGAAGAGATTACTTAACTAAACATAACAATTTATATGCCCAAAACGGCTTTTCTTTAAACCTAAATGAAAGTTTTCATTACTTTTTCTAACTTATTGTCGAGCTTCTCAAAGGTAGCAACTCACGGTGTATTCCTTGTTAAATCTTCACTGCAGATTTACAATTCCTGTGTAGTTTACTAGAATTTCTGGCAAATAATTGGTCAATTCCTCTCAAACCTATGTTTGAAATTCCTAATTATTTCCGAATTCTGAAATAGTAAGGATTTTCTATCCTTTTTTCACAAATGAGACTCGAATGATTCTGTATGTGTTCTTCTAACAGAATTATTAAAAGTTTTGTATCCATATTGTTGTCCAAATTATCACAACTTTGACTTTTAACTGACTTTTCTATGCTAGTATCTATAAAAGAACCTTTTTTCTATTCTTTATATCTACCCCTATCTCATTGGTTTACCCAGTGATAGGCCTACTTGGCTTTCGTTTAACTTTTCAATGAAGTGTCCAGATTCATTTAGAAGTAAATTCTGTTTCATATCTAGGGTCAAATGTTGTTTAAATTTTATGCAACTGGAAAACTCACTTTGAATGTTCTTTCAAAATATTAACTTGTAATGTTAGACAATATTTTCAGTCTTAGACAAAAATATAAATTTATCAAAGTTCTTGAAAGCTGTTTCAAAGAAGAGGTTCCTATTTAAAAAGGTGTCCAATCTTCCCGTAGGTTATCTTCCTTGAGTTGCAATCCAAGATGTCTTTTTGTATTACCATTTTTCTAATTTCTGATGTTATATCTCATTATCAGATTTTCCTTTTCTGATAATCTGAAATCTTGAATCCTAAAATTCTAAAATTAAAGAAAACTATCTATCTTTTATTTGGAACCTTCTGTTTCAAAAATGTTAACCTAGGTTTCTTTTCCGGTGAAACTCTGAAGGTTTAACTGAATAAAAATTCTTTATTTTCTTTCTTTTACTGATCCTATAAACTATGTAGGAATAAGAAAATATGTTATTTATTAACATTTGAATAATAAATAAACATCTTTTATCAATGTTACATGATTAAGCACCTATTTTTCTTATCATGCTTTTCAAAAAATTTATGTAAAGTTTAAAGTTTATTTGTTCCAAAGATTAGTTTTCATTTTCATTTCTGTTCATGGAATATTTCACGAGATACTTCCAGCTTCTTCTATAAATTGCAAAATGTCTATTTTATTCTCCTAAACCTTCTGTAAAACTTTTGTCACATGAGCTTTTTTTGAAAATTTCTGAGAATAAAAATTATTAGGATGTAAGCTTTGGTATCCCTGAAGTTCTTCGATGATTTGAGCAGTTTTGCTAAACTCTTTGCAAAATTGCCAAACATAAAAATTCTGAGGATGGATCACATCCATCGTTGATTTTTTTTCAATAATAACTTCTATTTTTCTAAACAAAAATAGTTAATTTATTTCTTAAAATATAAGAAAATGAAAACTGTCATATAAATTTTGTTTTCAGACTTCAACTTTTCCTTAAAGTTCTCTTTTTAAAGTCTGCCAGAATAAAATATTATTCTAGTATCTATCTAAATTATCTGAATTTCAATTTAAATCTAAGCACTTCACTATTCTTCTTATAATATTGAAGTGGTAATTAATTTCTTTGTCTTAAACCTTTCTTTTAATATAATACTTAAGTTGGATTATGTAAACCTCTTTTTCCTTTAGAGATTATATTTGAGAAATATCAATTTCTTCTTAATATTTATTCATGATGGACTGTTCTTTTTATTCTTTTGAAAAAAGAACATCCTTTTCTATTTAATTTATATGAGGTTCTTCTTTTAGAAACCTCCTTTTTTGTCTGTTGGAGAAAGAACATTATCCTCTTTATAGTTAAATGTTCTTCTTTTCTGTCTGTTGGAGAAAGAACATTGTCCTCTTTATAGTTAAATGTTCTCCTTTTCTGTCTGTTGGAGAAAGAACATTGTCCTCTTTATAGTTAAATGTTCTCTTTTTCTGTCTGTTGGAGAAAGAACATCGTTCTTCATAATTAGTTATGTGGAATATTTTATTAGCCTTTCTTTCTTTCTCAAAACGGAACTATAAATTTTAATTTATAGAGTCTAAACTCTAAATTTTTGTTTATTCTTCTCTTTTTTAATGATCCTTCTTGATCAGAGAAGACATAATCCTTTGTATTTTTAATGAAGTATTATCAATATCTTCTAAAAAATTTACCGAAAGAAAATGATCTGTACTAAATTTAGTATGATTTCACTTCAAGAATCTTCCTAAATATTACAGTTTTATTTAGATTTATTTTAAAAATATTGTTGTTCTCCTCTTTAGAGAATGTTTTATTAACATTATTTTTTATCACATTAAATAAAAATGAGTTAATTTCTTAAATGTAATTGTACTATTATTTGAATCATTTATACTAATTGAACACCTGTGTTCGTTTAACTTTACTTATTTATTTATTTTTGGCTAAGAGAAGGTTCTGACCTATCTTCTTGGCCTAAATATTTCTATATTCTTTAACTGTTGTGGGGGGAGGTGTATTCACATCTTCCTCTCCAAATACTTCTATAACTACAACAGTGTCCTCTTGTTCTTCTTCATCTTCAACTACCTCAAGTGTTGGAGTTAATATAGAAGGAAATTATTCCAATACTTGATCCGCAGAGGTATCTAAACCATATGGGGATCCTTCTGTGTCTGGACTATCATTATTAATAAACTGGTCTGAAGAATTTCTTAGGAGTCTATTTTCAATAGAGCCTCCGAATAGATGATTCATAAGTGTTTGGCGTCTCCTAAGTCCCTCGGAAGAGATATTACTTTCGATATCTTCTAAATTAGATAATTGAACATAATGATTCATTAAATCAATAGCTTCTAATGAAGAATTATTCATTAGAGTACAGTAATTATGATCTTCCATATTTTGATCATTATCATTGTTAAGAGGTTCTACTTGGGATTCATATCCAGTAGAAATACCTAGAATATAATCTATTGTTTCTGGTTGTTCGAGCCATTCCATAAGAGATGTATCTTCTTCTGACTCTTCCCACTCTTCTATGCTGATATGATCAAAATCTTCTTCGTGGAAGTGATTAATATCTAGTTCAAATATATCCATCTCAGTAAACCAACCAAAGTCATTGTAGTCTCTTGGCGGTAATTCTAAAGAAGGGCACTGCATGCGATATACACTAAAATTATTGACAGGGGTATACATGTCACTATGACATTCTGTAAAAATGTAACCCATATCTTCAATTGTTGGGACGGTTCTATTGATTGTCCATGGTGCAGTAGGAATTCTGTAGGAATATTGTTCTTCAGTATCAGTATCTCCATTATTTCTGTTGCTAGAAGTAGTTATTGTTTGTTCTTCTGGTAAGAATCTTGGTTCATTATGAATCCAGCTATAATAATCAATAGCTTCCTCAATGTTGATGTACATAGAAGCGAGTTGTTGTAGAATTCTTTCGTCCTTTTCTCGATCTTCACTACCTTTCTTCATTGTGGTGAAGTTTGTTTATTGTAGTCTATCAATTTATTTAGAGGGAATAAATATTCCTATTTATTTTAAACTTATTTGTTCAAAGTTCATCTTCAATGTATGTCTCTAAAGAATGAACCCTTTTCTGGAAACTATTTGAAGTTTATTTTTCATGTCTTCAAAGAATGAACTATCAAAGAATGAACTATCAAATTATTTGAAGAATTTAAATCAAAAGAAGTTTCTAAAAATATTTAAGAACTAATCAGAAAATATTTTTTCTATAGGTAATATATCCTTAATTGATTTAATACTATAGTTCAATTAATTTTCTATGATTTTCTTGATCCTAAAATTGCTCAATATTTGTAGCAATTAAATTTCTATAAAATTTTCAAACAATCTTATTGTTGCACTAAAATTTTCTATAAAATGTCTTCTAAGGAAGTATTTTGGATCACTAATGTTCTTCAAATATTCTACTAAATATTTAAACTGTATTATAATAATTTTAAAAATTTCTTTTAAATTATTCACAAGTTTTCTCAGTTTGTAGCATTTTCTACTGCTTTTATTATAATAATTTTCTAAGTTTTTTTACAGTGTACAGATACTGTCTTTGTTTCTAAATCCTCTTCAAGGTATTTCTATGTTTTCAAAGAAAATATATATATAGAGTTTTTATTTAAACTCAAAAAATAAAAAAAAAAAACATTAAGTGTTTCTATATAATTAATTAAAATCTTTCACAAGTGTTTATCACTATATCTTAATTAATATTGTTTATTAAGATCGGTAATTAATATTATTTAATTAAGAATGTCTACCTCACTTAATTTATTAAAATTTTTAATCACTTTGTTATTAACTTCTCTTAAGTTTCACAAAGATTTGAACTATGATGTCTTTTCTATTTAAAACTATCATTATCAAACAAAAATATTCTTTACTAAACTTTCTGAGTTCATATTTTATTGAAGATTTTTGAATATTAAATATTATTAAATATTAAATATTATTAAATATTAAATCGCTGTTAATTGTATTGTCAATCACAATTAAAAAAAAATGAATTTTTATGAACATTGGAGATCTTACTGTTAAAAGAACCATTACGCATATATTTTCTGATATAAAATATTAAATATAAACTATTTTAACGAAAATATTCTTTAAAAAATATAAAATATTTTTATTAAGTCTTGTTTACAATAATTGTTCTTTTATTGTGCTATCAGCTAATTTAAAAATTTAAAATGAATCATTTTTTATTTCAAATTTTCAAGTTTACTAAAATAAAAATATTTTTTCTAATGTTCTAATTCAGTGGTTTGAATTATTTTTTTCCTTGTAACAATTAAGATAGTTCTATTATACCTTTTAAATATCGGGTATGTGTTCTTAATGTTAAATCAACTTATTGTTCTCTTGTCAAGGTAGTATAATCTGGTTTGTTCCTTTTGTTCTTTTTTCTTCCAAATTTTGTTCTATATTTCTTCTATTAAATATTTATTTTCTCAAGTTGATCAAA